>JAMXBD010003049.1:0-143616 GCA_024138025.1 Combretum micranthum | reverse complement strand
CCCTAACCGAATGCAATAGCCTAGTCCCGGCAACCTATGCCCCTAACCTAGAGGCCGAGGCATAGCTAAATATGTATAATAGCTTATAGTAATATAGTTTGTTTCAAAATATCAATTGATAAATTTTTACCTATTTCGAACCCGTTCGGACACAGACTGGGCTCGAGATATCAAAAATATAGCAATAGTACCGTTAGACTCGTAATTTCATAATATTTCTAAATATATCATTATATAATTTTCGGGTTATAAAAGTTACAGTTATAACCTTTTTATCGTATTTCCATTATTACAGGTAATTGATTAGTCTTTTGTACTATTCATTTTTATTTCATTACAAAATTTTATTATTCTTCTATAAAGTCTTATATTTTAGATAAATATTTATATGTTATAGAAAATTTTGTTTTTTTTTCTAAAATCTAGATCGTTTCGGGTCTTTATGGGATCAGATTCTATTTAAGAGACCCGATACTAAAAATAAAATAAATTAATTTATAATTGAAAAATATTTTTAAAATATTTTTATTTTCATAAAATAATGTTTTTTAGAATTTTTCGGGTTATAAAAATATCATTTATAGCCCATATTCGCGTATTTTGATTGTACCGTAACATATTTGTTAAAATACTAAAATAATCAAATAATTATTTAATTTTAATTATGAAAAATCTGCTACAATTATTTGGAATAAATTTTCCAATTTTATTTTATTTTATTAAAAAGTACTTTTAAACAACCCATACTTTAAGTACACCTTACATATATCACTTTCTTTTCACTTCAATCTTTTTACACTTTATTAAATCACTTCATGGAAGATTTTTGAATCCTTTATGACTGCCATTGTCCCTCCATTTACTCCATTTTGACCAAATTAAATTATTTTTCCACTCCTTCTTCAGAAAAATATACATTACACATTTATTATACAATTCAATTTTGAGTCAAAATTCAACAAAATCTCTCTCTCTCCTCCCTCCCTCTTTTTCACGTGGATAACATCTCCCCCCCAAAATCTGCCTTGTTTTTATTCTTTCTTTCATTCATTCATTTAATACACTTATTTCTCTCTCTCCTTCATTTACTCATTTTTCCTTTTTCATTCCTCACCTTTTCTCCTCTTTTTCCTCTCTTTTCTTCTTCTTCTTGTTCTGTTTCTTCAATGAACAAGCTGCCCCCATTCTTCCATGAGCCTCCATGCATATTTCTTGAAGATTTTTAAGCAAATCTTCATCTCAAAGCCTTCATATGTGATATATAAAGTGTAAGGAAGGTTTCATGCATCAAATGACCTTCCATAAGCTTAAAAGCTTAGGATGATGATGCCAATAATGAAACACTCCTCCTTTTCTCTACTTTTATTAATCTTGTATTTCAATTATTTTTTGTTTAAAAGTTGAGATATTTGTAGATATATTTTTTTGTAGCTTTCATTTTGTTTATGCCATGGATCTTGTTATTTAGTTGTTATTTTGTTATTTCTTATGAAGATTATGCATAGATCTTCATCCACATGTATTCATGCACTTGTAACTAGTTTAGAAAACTAGATCTAGAGTTTTGAGTTCATAGAATGCATTAGACTTGCTTTATGTTTATGAACAACTTGTGATAGCATGATGATGGTAGGAAGGTTGTAGGAAACTCAAGATCTATTTTATTTTCAAACAAAAACAACTTTGAAAATTCGGATGAAAATGGAATCATATTTAGAAAAGTGGTTTTTCACCTTCAAAATGTGTATTTTTTATTTAAAATGAAGAGCTTAGGGTTTAGATACCATAAATGAAAGATTTTGATAAATAAAGTTAGATCCATGATGTTTATAGCTTATTACCATGCCCTTGTTTTATGTCTATGTCATATTAAGTATATATCTTAGTCATAACTCAAACAAAATTATGAAATTCGTATTTTGGCAAGACCCCTATTTAAAAACCACTTTCCAAGTGTCAAAATGTAAATTTTTACTTAAAAAATGATGGCTTAATATATGTATATCATCAAGACTTCTTTTTACAAGAATCAAAAGTGATTTTCAAATAAAAAATCTATTTTCGGATTTTGGCCAAGGCCTATTTTAAAAACATGTTTACCCACTCAAAAATGAAGTTTTTATTTAAGAAATGAAAGGCTCTTAAGATAGGATATGTAAGGAATGGATTTTCATGAGCTTAGATAGATTTTATCAAAAGATATAACCAAAAATGAATTTTGTAAATTCGGATCCCAACCAAGACCAATTTTTAGAACCCATGTGTCAACTCCAAAACTCATGTCTTATGTGAAAAATGAAGTATATAGATAATAGATATCATTAAGCAATGGCTTTTACAAGTTAAAATGAGTTTAGGCATGAGCAAGGTGTTAAACAAGTAATGGAATTAAAATGAAAAATTTTGAGTTAGTGATCAATTGTCAAATTCGTAATTTGAGATGACGCACAAGTAATCACTTAGTATTTGAGCTCAAATTGCAAGTTTTATGTGTTAAATGAAGTCCTTAGTGTTTATGTATGATTGAGCTCTAATTTTCTAAATATCAAATGATTTTTACTCAAAGGAATCACTCAAAAACCAATTTTTACCAAATTCGGATTTTAGAATCAACCCCACTTGAAAACATGTTTACCAAGTGTAAAATGGAAATTTTTATGAAGAAATGAAGGTCATAAGTAGTATATATAATGGAGACTCAATTTCGACAAAAATGATTATATTTTCTTAAGTAACAAATCCAAAACAAATGGAAATGATAAAAGTTAGAAAACTAGATTTTTCATAAGTAAGTTGTTATTATGGTCTTGCAAAATAAAAAGTTATAAAATTTCCTTTTAGCAAAGTCATCAAGATCATGCATGCAATAGGCTCATTTTCATGCCATTCATGTTAGGAAATCACTCATATTGCATGTATAGCCAATTTATATAGTCGGAACATTGCAAACTCTTACAAAACTATTTTTCGGAAATTGAAATTGTTGCTGCTCTAATCTGATCCGACCTTTTCGAAGCTTCAATGTTTTCAAAACTAAAATATAATATTAGAATTAGATAGATCTCTCAAAGTAGATAGAAATCGATATATAATTTGCGAGATTCCGAGTTAAAATGACCAAGTTATGACCGTTTTAAGTTGGAATTCCCGCTTAGGACGCGAATTACGAATTTGATAGTTCGTATAAGATCGTTTAGATTAATTTGAGTTGAAATACTTATTAGAGTATTTCTTTCTTTTTAGGAGATCCCAAGATCGATGATTCCCTACCACCGGATTATTATTACTAGAAGACCGGTGATCCAATGGCCGAGTGAGTTTTCTTATTGTTTTGTTTTCTTGATTGTGATTGTAGTTAGTTGCATTAGAATTATAGGAACAAGATAAAAATCGATATGAATGGGGATGGGATATATGATGAGACTGTGATGAATGTGTGCCAAAGAATACTAAAGCATATTGAAACCATGATTTGATTGGATAACTACACCGTTCATATTATTTCTGTTATATGTGTGATATGGATTGGTCATTCTAAGGAATGTATAAATATTTTGACCTAAGCAAAAATTAAATTGGTCATGCATCGCATTGGATGTCACGCCCCGAAGGGTACCCTAAACGTGGCAGTCCGCCGTACACAATATTAAAGCCTAAGATTGACCACCTCAGTCATGCGAAGGCTTCCATACTATGTACAAGGCGTCTAACACATAGAGGAGACACATCGTAATGATACATTTCATGTTGATATAACTTGAGTAACAATGTAAAGGAAATTCAATCTACTATACTTTCGATACAAACCACTATACTTCAAAATACAAGTCATTCAACTTCAATTACATTCATCCACAGACTTCCCTACATAAACTATTACAAGACAAATCATAAACTAGTTGATAACTTCAATCATTTGTATTCTTTGCCAAAATCTCGGAGTCATACCCGGCCCCAACCAGTTTAGTCCCCACTTTGCATTCTTGAGATAACCTGTTCATTTAAACAACTATAGGGGTATAAGCTACACTAGCTTAGTGAGAAGTCCCTTAATTCTGTACCATAACAAGCAAGTATTAGTCAATCATATGCTATGCATGAACAAACACGTGAGCAAGCAATTATGCATGGGCATCCTGTACCCACACACAGAACGGATTTACGCCCTCCGTATCTTGGGTTAGGAATGGTATTGAGTCTACACGACCGCATCTAGTCCCCACCCCAAGCCCTCGGCTCTGTAAACCCCGGTTTTCTTAGTAACTGAGCAAGCTCCGTAAATCGGAAATCAAAACCCTAAATAGGATTAGTACAATAACCTAGAAACCCTAATTCCGGCTTTTCTTAGATTTCTATATAAAAGAACCTCTATAAGATAAATTAATGCGGATTATTGTTTTATAGTATATTTCGAACCATACAAAGTTTTGATTTCGAAAAAAATTCTATTCCGAGCTTTCCCGAGCTTCATTACGGAAAAGCGAGCCCTGGAACTAGAAACTCAGAAAAATATTCCGGAATACTCGTTAGAACCGGAATTTTATAAGGATTTCAAAAATATATATTTTATAATTTTTCGGGCTATAAAAATTACAATTATAGCCTTTTTCCAGTATTTTCGTTACTATCGATAAAGTAGATGTCTTATCTACTATTCCTTACTATTCACAAGTACAACCTACTACACACATACCCATACCCTATTCTTACAACCTTTCAATCACTCAATTCATTTCCTTTTCCAAGAAATTTTGTCTCTTAACAAATTTTACAATTAATACAATTATTACATAAATTCAAATTTCAAATAAAATCAAATATATCCCTCTCTCACTCCTTACATTGGAAGGCGTGAAACCCTCCCATTTTGGCTCCAAAATGCATTGTTTTATAGTTTCTTTTAACACTCACAAACCCTAATTCCTCTAATATAAATAACCCTTTACTTTTCTCTCTCTTTCACTTTTCATTTCATTTGTTCAATTGTCCAAAAAGCTCTCAAACCCTCTCTTCTTTTCTCTCAATGCCGTGACCTCCCTTACACACACACACACACACAAGCTTCAATTTTCTTCTCCATTCCTCATCTACTTCAAGCCTTAGGTGATGATTCCTAAGCCTTTAACTACTTAATCTTGTAATGGCAAGATTATTCATGAGTATTTTCACTCAAAGTCCCCATGAGCTCTTGCTAGGGACAAAGAAAATGCTACTACATGAATATCAAGCCATCACAAGAGTAGATCTTGTGTTTGATCAAGTTTTTGTTGAAGAATTTCATGTTCATTGCATGTAGGAGTGGAGTAGAGTAGAGATCTAGCATAAAATTTCATGTCCATGCTTTTAAACTCCATATCATGCATCATAAGTAGTAGATCTATCACTTTTACCACTCACCTTTATGTAGACATACTAGATCTCATCTTTATGTTGAGTTTATGTGCATTTATGGTCATAAATGCTTTTGGTAAACCCCGGAAATTCTCAGTAGCTAGAAAACCCCAGGAGTGGGAAACAAAACCCTAACCCAATCAGATTGAGTTTAGTAAATGAGCCTAGGAACCCTAAATCCGGCTTTCCTTCGGTTTCATAGTAAAATAAATATTATGGAGTAAATGAAAGTGAATTGTTGTTCCTAAGTACATTTCAAACCTTTGAAATTTTAAATTCGGGAATTTTTCAATTCCGGGCCTTCCCGAGCCCAATTACGGAAAAGCGTGCCCCGGGCCACGGATTCAGAAAAATATTCCGGAATATTCATTAGAACCGTAATTTTATAAGGATTCCAAAAATATCAATTTCATAATTTTTCGAGCTATAAAGATTACAGTTATAGCTTTTCCCGTGTTTTCGGAACAACCGGTAAAGTAGATGTCTTGTCTACTATTCACAAGTACAACCTACACTACACACTACCCATACCCTATTCTTACATCCTTACAACTACTCATTTCAATTTTCTTTTCCAAGAAATTTTGTCTTTTAAATAATTATTACATTTATTTCATTTATTACATTTTCATTTACTAAATTACAAATTTCATTTTTTTCAAAACTCTCACACACACACACACATATGGCCGGCGCCCCCCCTCTTTTCCCCCTCATTGTGATTATTTTACTTCTTTTAATTAACTAAACCCTAAATCACTTGATATATATACTATTTCTCTCTCTCTCTCATTTCTTCATTTTCAATTTAAAAAGAGAAAAACCTCTCTTCCTTTCTTCCCCTTGTGCCGAGCATCCCCCCCTCTCCCTCTTGCATTTTCAACTTCAAGCTTCTCCATTTCTATCTTAGATCCTCCATTGGTATGTGTATGTGAGCCTTGTTCTTCCTATTCTTGTAATGGCAAAGGTATACCTTGTGTATTTCCTCATCAAAACCCTATGATGCTCATGCTAGGGATATGGAAATGCATGAACAAGGATGTCAAGCCATCACAAGACATGGATCTTGTTTTAAATGCATTTGTTAAGATTTCATGTTGTCATGCATATATAGTAATGACCTTGTATTTATATTGATGTTCATGCCATGAGATCATGTTATATACATCATATGTAGTAGATCTAAGGTTTAGACATCCACCACTTTATGTACATGCATGATCATAGGTTCATTTTTGTTTATGTGCTTTATTGATCATAAAAATGAGGTCTTGTTCATGTATAGAGATGCTAGATAGTATATCTCCACATATAGATGGCAAGAACATTGAAAAAGGAAGGACTTTGTTAGATATGGAAAGTTGAAAATTCGGATGAAATGGAAACCCTACCCTAAAGACCTCCAAAATCATTTTAAACTTATATTTCATAAGAAAAATGAAGGGTATGTGTAATAGATATGTTGAAGGAATTATTTTCATAAGTTTAGATGAGTTTAGGCATGATAAAAATAAGGAAAACAAGAGGTGAAGTTAGGATGAAAAATGTTGACTTTAAATGTGTAGTCAAATTCGTAACTTTGTGTAATGCCTATATAAACACTTAGTATTTAAGTCTAAAATGGATATTTTTATAAGCTAAATGAAGTCCTTAGATATGTATACATTGAAGCCCCAATTTTTAATGCATTAGACTAGATTTCCCTTAAGAAAAATGTAAGAAAAGAAAATTTGGAAAATTCGGATTTTTACAACTAGCTTATTTGAAAACATGTTTACCAAATGAAAATGTGAATTTTTGTGCATGAATGGAGGCCATGACTATTATAGACTTTGAGAACCTATTTTAGTAAATAATAAGTAGATTACAAGATTAAAAACCAAAGAAACCCTAAGGAGTATAATGTGGGAGAATAACTTCTTAGAATTAGCCTTTATGAAACTTTCCCCAACACTTAGGAGTTCCTAAAAGTTTATTACTACAAAAACATCATGACCATGCACAAGTTGAGTTCATTACATGCATACACATTAGTAGTTCATTCCTAAATCATTCATGCATGAATCACTAACTAGGAACATTTCTTATCAAAAGCAAAGCACATTTTCAAAGTTGGATCAATTGCGGACAGAACTGATCCCACTGTTCCGTGACCCTATTATTTTCAAAACTTGGATTTAATACTTGAATTAGATAGATCTTTCGAAGTAGATGAAGATCGATATAAAGTTTGCGAAATTCCGAGTTAAAATGACCAAGTTATGGCCGTTTTAAGTCGGAACTTCCAAATATAGCGAGAAATCCGAATTCAACTAGTCTAGATGTATAGTTTGATTTAATTACATGGTGAGAATCTCATAGGGATTATTCTTGATTGGTAGGTGATTCCGAGCAGGACGACTCTCTACCACCCGATTATTACTATTAAGGAGTTTGGTGACCCATGGCCGAGTGAGTTACTTCCACTCTCAATTAATGCTTGTGAATGTAATGTAGTGGCATTAGTGATGTAGGCAAAGATAAAAGAAATTGTACAAGCATGATGGGGTATGTGGGAATTATTTGTGTTGTGAATTGTTGATATGTGAAATGGAACTTAAAGCATATCGAAACCGGGTGTTAAGATATTGATTGTTTATTTAGAATCATATGAAGAATGTCTGGTATACTTGTTGGTCACCTAAAAGAATCGAATTAATGACTATTCGACTCCGACTATAACTGAGTTCATTCATGTCACGATGGGGTTGGAGCATTTGCATTGGTTGGTTTTTCGTGACCCATAAAACGAATGTGAGGTTAATCGTGATCCATAAAACGAGCTTTTAATCAGTTGACCGTGAGCTTAAACGGCGTCGTACCGCAGGATTCGTTAATCTGCTAACCCGGGATGGAGGGCGCAAGTCCATCCACATATGATTTCCGGTTGGTCATATGTTTGATGATTTCATTTGTATGGTGCATGCACTTGCTTGAATAATTACTTGTTTGAGTGATTGTATTTAATTGCGTTATGGAAGTATTACTCACTAAGCTAGTTAGCTTACGCCCCGATAGTGTTTATCTTTTGCAGCATGAGTTTATATGGCTTAGGCCAAGGCAAGCCACAGCGCAGGTACCGGAGATAGGAGTTTCCCATAGAAGTTTGATTCATTTCTTTTGTATAGACTTCCATTGGAAACTAAGGACTCTGGATGACTGTAATAGACTGTTATTCTTTTGCGGGGGAATGCCCCTTAGATTTTGTAAACCTTAAAGATTTATGCGTTTTGATTTATTACCTATGGCTAATGAATGCCTGTTAAACTGTTAAACTCCATTTGTTGAAGTATTCTATTGTCGTAAGGGAACGCTTTACATCTACTTAAGACTCCGAAGGCCCGGTTAGGGAACTCGGGTTCTTACTTAGTATGTGGCGGACTGTTACGTTTAGGATACCCTACGGGGCGTGACAGTTTAAGTTGGTATCAGAGCCTAGGTTATAAAACAAGACAATAGATTAAAATAAACGGGACCTAGAATCTAATTACTAGGTTAAATGGAGTTAAAAACGTTTTCTGTTGAGTCTAATTAGTAGTATTGTTTGATGTAGGTCTCTCTGGGTGAGACTAGGGAAAGGGCAAGGAATTTTACGAAAAGAATGATGAAACCATGGTAGAATATAGACTGAGGCTAGAGAACTGTGTGAAGATTTTGCCTTGGCCCGACATCCCCGGACCCTAGGGGAAATGTACAGGTTATGGAAGGATGGGCTGAGATATACCCGATGGGCTCAGTAGTGGATCAATTGAGTTATGATCCTATGGGAAGAAGGAGCTGGACGAAGTTAGAGACCATCTACACATTAGAGAGGATCATGGTTGATTACGGGCGTGAGCCCATGACAAGAGAAGCCACGTTTATCTTGAAAAGTGGAGGAAACCGAACCCCTCCAGATTTTAGGGTATGGATCCCCATAGGACCCCTATATGTTTATGCTCATGATAACTTGTTTGATCACCATGACTGGAACATAGCTGATGCATGGAATCATATCACCTGGCATGCAATCTATCTGGACATCCTCCCCCCCCGTGTAATTGCTCCACCTCCAGCTATGGATATAGGTATGCAGCTGAATGGAGCACCTGTGATTGAAGAGGAAGAAGAAGAGGAGGAGGAGGAGGATCCCGAGGAGGATCCGAACTGGGAACAAAATGAGGTACCTAGGACCCCTACCCCGCCTGTTGAACCAGAGTGCAGTAAACCCAGAACCCGATCAAATTATATGGGATTTTAACCGGATGTTGGAGATACCAGAGAGCGGGAGGGTAGAACCCGAGGTAGATTCCAGGCTATGGAGAGATGTGTATGTGGAGGGTGAGAACCCACCTGTGCTTGACCTAGCAGTAGTAGAACCCGAGGCCCCAGTGCCTATGGAGACAGAGAATGTGGCAGATGAGCCCGTGAGAGAACCTGAAGTAGAGGTGAACCGCCTAGGTGAGCCCGAGATGAGAGGAGAGGAGGAAGAAGTAAGCCCGCATGAGGGGCAAGGGACTGAAGAAGAAGAAGAAGAGGAAGAAGAAAGTGAGGATCAGGAGCCTCTAGTTCGACCCGCTAGGAAGCGGAGGATGACCACCAGGGAGTATCTTAGCTTGTTCGTCCGACAGGACGATGGTGGTTCTACCAGCAGGGACGACTTCCTAGCCCGACCCCCGACAGCTCTAGTGATGATTAGAGACCGGGATGTTAGCGAACCCATAAAGTCCAAGCGGAATCCTGATTTTCTTATTTTGTAGTAGGCAATGCGGGATGCCAAATTGCCTTAGGATTTCAGGATAGTTAGTGTTTTGTTGTTCTTTTTCCCTGTATTTTGACATGTTTTCGGGAATAGGGAAATTGATTAGATAGGAAGGAAGCTTAGCTAGCCAAATTATGGGAGCTAAAAGTTGATGTAATATTTGTTGGCTCGCTAAAGAAATGAAAAGGATCACTTTTGTTTTAAAGAAATGGGATTGTGAAAAGCATGCATTCTAGTCTTGATACATAAGAGAGCATTAACTGCATATAGGTTGCATAAGCATCCACTCATTCGCATTTTTGTGGTGAAATATCAATTAGTTACATTGTGTGTGGATTCTTTTTTTCCCTTGTGGTTCTTTTAATTATTCCTTGTTTCTTTTGGTTTGATGTTTGACTCATCTTATGACTTTATGGAATTATGTATTCCTTTTTCCTTCTGAGTTTAAATTTCAGATTTCGCAACTTCTGAGCTTGTTATTAATCCTATTCCTTTGAAACCTAAAAACCCTATATATGCTAAAACTCCATTAAACATTGTGTAAGCAGACGAAACCGACGAACTCGGAACCAAGGACAAGGGTCTAACCCTAATGAAGCCGATCAACCGGCTATACAGCAACCTGACCCCCAAGGAGTAGCACCCCAAAACCAACAGGGCGATGTGCTAAACGCGATTGGGCAGTTGGCCAATCTCCTGAACACCTTTATCCAGAATCAGAATCCGGTGCGGAACCCACCCCCAAGTCAGAGTGCTCGGGATTCAGCACCACATCCGCCGCCCGCAGATCATCGGGAAATGACTGCGGAAGCACCTGCTCCACAGGAGGAGCACTCCTATAATGTGCGGTTGCCGCCACCCCCACCATACAGGAGACCCCACCGAAGCTCTTTACCGGACTTCATTAAGAGCAACAGGTACTTTGATGGGGCATTCGGTAAGCCGGATGAAGCTGAGGATTGGCTGGCCCAAGTGGAACGTTCTTTTGCTGCATACGAGATTCCACCTTACTTGCAGCTAGAATATGGGACGTACATGTTAAGATACAATGCTCGAGTCTGGTGGGACTCCAAGAGAAGGAATTTGACCTCCCCGGCCACCTGGGAAACCTTCCGCCGGGAATTCTTGAATAATTACTTTCCCTCTAGCTTGAGGGTGAAGTATAGTGCGGACTTCCTTCATGTAAAGCAGAAAGGGAGAACGGTAGAGCAATATGAAACTGAATTTGTTCACCTGCTGCAATATGCCCTGAATCTTTCAGGGATAGTGAGGAATTAAAGAAGCAGGTATTCTGGGAGGCTTGGACGAAGAACTACGATCAAGCTAGAAGAGTTTGGAGTAAGAACCTATCCCGAGATGGTAGAAAAGGCTCGAGTCATTGAAGGGGCTAGGAAAAGAAAGTATCAGGAGCCCGAAAAGAGAGTATTCGGGAAGAGGCCGTTTGATGCCTCGAGCTCAGGATTCAAGGGTAAACGGTACAGGCCGTACCAAGGGTTTAAAGAGGAGTCTAGCGCAAGCCAACCCAATTCAAAGCCAACGTCACATGTTGGAAATGTAAGGGAACACATGCACCTAGGCAATGCCCGCAGTTGCGGAACAAGTGCTATTTTTGTGGCGATGCTGGCCACATGGTTTTTACATGCCCAAAGAAGCTGGCAGTAACTTGCTTTATTTGCAAAGAGAAAGGGCACTTAGCTTCCGAGTGTTCACAGCGAAAGAGTGTGACCGCCCGACCCTTCGGAGCCTCGAGCAATGCTAACCCCTTGAGGTCTGGTAACAAGAGCGGAAGTCGAGCAGCTTCCGCGATGCACGGGATGAGGCTATACAACTTAGAAGGCCAATGGATGGTGGAAGAAGACGAAGATGAGGACGTAGAGTTGGCAGCTTTGGATCCAAGCGAGAGTTCTGATGGTGGCCTGGTGACAGGTTAGTAACAGAAACCCCTCCTAAGTTGAAATTAAGTTGTTTAAATTGATTGCTGTTTAAATGAAATTGTATATATTATGGAAAGCTGGAAGTAGAGACCCTTTATGGATAGCCTTACGAGTATTTTAAGGTTCATATGTGATGGGTGTTTGTGACCTCAGGACATATACAAGTAAATAACGTGGAAGCCTATGCCTTGTTTGACACGGGAGCGACCCACTCGTTCATCACAAATAGTTTGGCAACCCGACTCGGATTGCCCATAGCCACAACCATGGTTAGCTTGAGGATTAAGACCCCCACGGGGAGCGTGGTGTCAACCCGAGATCTAATAAAAGACTGTCCATTGGAAATCCATGATCACCACTCCAAAAGTGATCTAATTGTGCTAGAAATGAATAAATACGAAGTTATCCTCGGGATGAATTGGTTAAGTAAAGTAAAGGCAATAGTGGATTGCCAAAAGAGGACTGTATGTTTTTATGATCAATCGGGAGCGAAAGTAGAATTTATGGGAGAGGCCTTAGTCCCGAGAAGGATTGATCTAAGCTCATTCGAGCTGATGATGGAGGATGAGGAAATGATACCGATTGAGGACGTCTTGGATGAAGGGGAAAACCGTGAGGAAAAGGATATTCCAGTGGTGAATGAATACTTGGATGTGTTCCCAGAAATTTTGCCGGGGTTACCGCCAAGGAGAGAGATCGACTTTGAGATTGTGTTGGCTCCAAATACCGAACCAATATCCAAAGCGCCATACCGGATGGCACCGGCTGAGCTGAAAGAGCTAAAGACGCAGCTACAAGAGCTCCTAGACCAGAAATTTATTAGACCAAGTGTATCGCCATGGGGCGCACCCGTTTTGTTTGTGAAGAAGAAGGACGGATCGATGAGGTTGTGTATAGACTACCGGGAATTGAATAAGGTGACTGTCAAAAACCGATATCCCTTACCAAGAATCGACGATTTATTTGACCAGCTACAAGGAGCTTGTGTGTTCTCACGTATTGACTTACGTTCGGGGTATCATCAGCTAAGGATTAAGCCTGAGGATGTGCCTAAGACAGCTTTTCGTACTCGTTATGGGCACTACGAGTTTTTGGTAATGTCATTTGGACTGACGAATGCACCGGCTGCATTCATGGACTTAATGAATAGAGTCTATAAGCCGCTTTTGGATAAATGTGTAATAGTCTTTATTGATGACATCCTCATATATTCAAAGACCAGAGAGCAACATGAAGAGCATCTCCGTTTGGCATTGCAAACCTTACGAGATAACAAGCTGTACGCCAAGCTGTCCAAGTGTGACTTTTGGTTAGACCGGATATCCTTCCTCGGACATGTGGTAACGGGAGATGGGATATCAGTTGATCCCGAAAAGATCAAAGCAATAGTGGATTGGAAGCCACCACAAACCGTTACTGAAGTGAGGAGTTTCTTGGGATTGGCTGGCTATTATCGCAAATTTGTGAAGGATTTTTCAAAGATAGCTAAGCCGTTGACTCAATTGACTCAAAAGAACGAAAAATTCATTTGGACAGACAAGAGAGAACAAAGTTTCCAGGAACTAAAGCGACGACTGGTCTCGGCACCGATTTTGGTTTTACCAGATCCGGAAAAGTCTTACACGGTACATAGTGATGCTTCGAGAAATGGTCTTGGATGCGTCTTGATGCAAGAACGGAAGGTCATTGCGTATGCTTCTCGGCAATTGAGACCGCATGAGCAGAACTACCCTACGCATGACTTGGAGCTAGCTGCAGTTGTCTTTGCCTTGAAGTTATGGCGACATTACCTGTATGGGCAACGGTGTGAGATATACACCGATCATAAAAGCCTTAAATACCTGTTCACACAGAAGGAGTTAAACATGCGGCAAAGGAGGTGGTTGGAATTAATAAAAGATTATGACCTGGGAATAAATTACTGTCCAGGAAGAGTGAATGCAGTCGCAGACGCCCTAAGTCGGAAGAATCATGGAGAGGTAGCCGCTTTGATTACAAGCCAGAAGGAGTTGATTAAGGAATTTGAGAAGTTAAGGATCGAGTTCACAGATCAAAGTGCTGAGCTGGAGATATCTAACTTGGTGCTGGAACCAACCCTCGTGGAAAGAATCAAAGAAGCACAGAGGTACGACGAGGTGATACAAAGGATAAAAAGGGAAACCCAAGCGGGGAAATACCTTGACTTTGCCGTGGATGAGGAAGACGTGATCCGGATGAACGGAAGGCTGTGCGTACCAGAGGATGAGGAGTTGAAGAAGGAGATAATGGGTGAAGCGCATAACTCCGGGTATACCATGCATCCGGGAGGCACCAAAATGTACCAAGATTTGAAGAGTTGCTATTGGTGGAATGGGATGAAGCGAGATGTGGCAGATTATGTAATGAAGTGCGTATGCCAACAGTGAAGGTAGAGCACCAGAGACCGGGCGGAATGCTAAAGCCCTTACCTATTCCTGAATGGAAGTGGGATCAAATATCCATGGATTTTGTTTGTGGCTTCCCAAGACTCCATCGGGTTGTGATGCAATATGGGTAATAGTGGATCGGTTAACTAAGTCGGCGCATTTCCTACCCATAAATATGACCTATTCAATGGAAAGTTAGCCAAGATTTACATCAGAGATCGTAAGATTACATGGCATACCTGCAGGGATCATCTCGATAGAGACCCGAGATTTGTGTCCAAGTTTTGGACAAGCTTGCAGAAGAGCTTGGGTACTAAATTGCATTTCAGTACGGCTTACCATCCCAGACCGACGGACAGTCTGAGCGACGATCCAAACCCTTGAAGATATGTTAAGGGCATGTGCCCTGGAATTCAAAGGGAATTGGGATAATCATGTTCACCTAATCGAGTTTGCCTATAATAACAGCTATCACTCCACTATCCAGATGCCCCGTATGAAGCTTTATGGACGGCGTTGTAGGTCCCCTTTGTTTTGGGATGAGGTGGAAAAGGTAGCATTGGGCCGGAATTGGTACAGGAAGCCGCGATAAGGTGAGGTTGATTCAGCGGAAATGAAGGAAGCCCAGGATCGACAAAAGAGCTGGGCAGACTTGAAAAGACGGGAGCTTGAATTTAAAGTGGGTGATCATGTGTACCTGAAGATAAACCCGATCAAAAGTATCAAGAGGATGCGTACACAAGGGAAATTAAGCCCGAGATACATTGGACCTTTTGAGATTTTGGAAAGAGTCGGAGACTGGCGTATCGGCTAGCCCTACCACCTAATTTGTCCGGGATTCACAATGTGTTTCATGTGTCAGTCTTGAGGAGATATGTGGCCGACCCAGAGAGGATTCTGGAATTGGAGCCAATCCAGTTGAGGAAAACCTGACCTATGAAGAACACCCAGTAAAGATATTGGATAAGAAAACTCAAAGCTACGAACAAAGACATTCACTACGTGAAAGTATTATGGAGGAATCATGCTTTGAAGAGGCAACCTGGGAAGCGGAGGATGAAATCCGGAGAAAGTACCCCGAGATATTTGAAGGACAAGGTACGTCAGTTCCGTTTTGAGGACAAAACTTTATTTAAGGTGGGGAGGTTGTAAACCCCGGAATTCTCAGTAGCTAGAAAACCCCAGGAGTGGGAAACAAAACCCTAACCCAATCAGATTGAGTTTAGTAAATGAGCCTAGGAACCCTAAATCCGGCTTTCCTTCGGTTTCATAGTAAAATAAATATTATGGAGTAAATGAAAGTGAATTGTTGTTCCTAAGTACATTTCAAACCTTTGAAATTTTAAATTCGGGAATTTTTCAATTCCGGGCCTTCCCGAGCCCAATTACGGAAAAGCGTGCCCCGGGCCACGGATTCAGAAAAATATTCCGGAATATTCATTAGAACCGTAATTTTATAAGGATTCCAAAAATATCAATTTCATAATTTTTCGAGCTATAAAGATTACAGTTATAGCTTTTCCCGTGTTTTCGGAACAACCGGTAAAGTAGATGTCTTGTCTACTATTCACAAGTACAACCTACACTACACACTACCCATACCCTATTCTTACATCCTTACAACTACTCATTTCAATTTTCTTTTCCAAGAAATTTTGTCTTTTAAATAATTATTACATTTATTTCATTTATTACATTTTCATTTACTAAATTACAAATTTCATTTTTTTCAAAACTCCCACACACACACACACATATGGCCGGCGCCCCTCCCTCCTATTTTCCCCCTCATTTGTGTTATTTTTACTTCTTTTATTAAAGCTAAACCCTAAATTATTTGATATATATACTAAATGTTCTCTCTCTCTTCTCATTTCTTTCATTTTCAATTTTTCAAAAGAGATCAAAACCCTCTCTTCTCTCCCTCCTTGTGCCGAGCACTCCTCCCCCTCTCCCTCTTGCATTTTCAACTCAAAACTCCTCCATTTCTACCTTAGATCCTCCTTTGGTATGTTGATTCAAGCCTTGTTCTTCCTAGTTCTTGTAATGGCAAGACCATATCTTGTGTATTTCCTCACTAAATCCCAATGAGCTAAGGCTAGGGGCATGGAAACACATGAACAAGAATGTCAAGCCATCACAAGACATGGATCTAATGTTTAGATGTGTTTTTGTTAAGATTTCATCTTGTCATGCATGTAAAGTAGTGACCTTGCACATACATTGTTGTTCATGCCATGAGATCCATGCTTTTTATGTCATATGTTGTAGATCTAAGGTTTAGACATTCATAACTTTATGTACATGCATGATCATAGGTTCATTTTTGTTTATGTGCTTTATTGATCATAAAAATGAGGTCTTGTTCATGTATAGAGATGCTAGATAGTATATCTCCACATATAGATGGCAAGAACATTGAAAAAGGAAGGACTTTGTTAGATATGAAAAGTTGAAAATTCGGATGAAATGGAAACCCTATCCTAAAGACCTCCAAAATCAATTTTAAACTTATATTTCATAAGAAAAATGAAGGGTATGTGTAATAGATATGTTGAAGGAATTATTTTCATAAGTTTAGATGAGTTTAGGCATGATAAAAATAAGGAAAGCAAGAGGTGAAGTTAGGATGAAAAATGTTGACTTTAAATGTGTAGTCAAATTCGTAACTTTGTGTAATGCCTATATAAAACTTAGTATTTAAGTCTAAAATGAATGTTTTATAAGCTAAATGAAGTCCTTAGATAATGTATACATTGAAGCCCCAATTTTTAATGCATTAGACTAGATTTCCCTTAAGAAAAATGTAAGAAAAGAAAATTTGGAAAATTCGGATTTTTATAACTAGCTTAATTGAAGACATGTTTACCAAATGAAATATGTGAATTTTTGTGCATGGATGGAGGCCATGACTATTATAGACTTTGAGAACCTAATTTTAGTCAAATAATAAGTAGATTACAAGATTAAAAACCAAGGAAACCCTAAGGAGTATAATGTGGGATAATAACTTCTTAGAATTAGCCTTTATGAAACTTTCCCCAACACTTAGGAGTTCCTAAAAGTTTAGTACTACAAAAACCATCATGACCATGCATAAGTTGAGTTCATTACATGGCATACACATTAGTAGTTCATTCCTAAATCATTCATGCATGAATCACTAACTAGGAACATTTCTTATCAAAAGCAAAGCACATTTTCAAAGATGGATCAATTGCGGGACAGAACTGATCCCACTGTTCCGTGACCTTATTATTTTCAAAACTTGGATTTAATACTTGAATTAGATAGATCTTTCGAAGTAGATGAAGATCGATATAAAGTTTGCGAAATTCCGAGTTAAAATGACCAAGTTATGGCCGTTTTAAGTCGGAACTTCCAAATATAGCGAGAAATCCGAATTCAACTAGTCTAGATGTATAGTTTGATTTAATTACATGGTGAGAATCTCATAGGGATTATTCTTGATTGGTAGGTGATTCCGAGCAGGACGACTCTCTACCACCCGATTATTACTATTAAGGAGTTTGGTGACCCATGGCCGAGTGAGTTACTTCCACTCTCAATTAATGCTTGTGAATGTAATGTAGTGGCATTAGTGATGTAGGCAAAGATAAAAGAAATTGTACAAGCATGATGGGGTATGTGGGAATTATTTGTGTTGTGAATTGTTGATATGTGAAATGGAACTTAAAGCATATCGAAACCGGGTGTTAAGATATTGATTGTTTATTTAGAATCATATGAAGAATGTCTGAGTATACTTGTTGGTCACCTAAAAGAATCGAATTAATGACTATTCGACTCCGACTATAACTGAGTTCATTCATGTCACGATGGGTTGGAGCATTTGCATTGGTTGGTTTTTCGTGACCCATAAAAAGAATGTGAGGTTAATCGTGATCCATAAAACGAATGTGAGGTTAATCGTGATCCATAAAACGAGCTTTTAATCAGTTGACCGTGAGCTTAAACGGCGTCGTACCGCAGGATTCGTTAATCTGCTAACCCGGGATGGAGGGCGCAAGTCCATCCACATATGATTTCCGGTTGGTCATATGTTTGATGATTTCATTTGTATGGTGCATGCACTTGCTTGAATAATTACTTGTTTGAGTGATTGTATTTAATTGCGTTATGGAAGTATTACTCACTAAGCTAGTTAGCTTACGCCCCGATAGTGTTTATCTTTTGCAGCATGAGTTTATATGGCTTAGGCCAAGGCAAGCCACAGCGCAGGTACCGGAGATAGGAGTTTCCCATAGAAGTTTGATTCATTTCTTTTGTATAGACTTCCATTGGAAACTAAGGACTCTGGATGACTGTAATAGACTGTTATTCTTTTGCGGGGGAATGCCCCTTAGATTTTGTAAACCTTAAAGATTTATGCGTTTTGATTTATTACCTATGGCTAATGAATGCCCTGTTAAACTGTTAAACTCCATTTGTTGAAGTATTCTATTGTCGTAAGGGAACGCTTTACATCTACTTAAGACTCCCGAAGGCTCCGGTTAGGGAACTCGGGATTCTTACTTAGTATGTGGCGGACTGTTACGTTTAGGATACCCTACGGGGCGTGACAGCTTTTGTCTTGAGTAAATAACTTGCTAGTATGTAGATCTATAGGTAGATGAGTTAATGAAACCAAAAAGGAAAAGTTTTTGTTTGAAATACTCAAAGTCAAATTCGTATGGTTTTAAAGGCCTATTTTGAAAACCCTTTTATCAACTTCAAAACATGTATTTTACAAGAAAAATGAAGCCTTTAGATGATAGATGGTGTTTGATGATATTTTCCATAAGTTTAAATGGGTTTCTACCAAAGGAAATGTTTAAAACAAGAGGTAAGTCCAATAGAAATTTTGAGTTGAAAATCTTGTAGGCCAAATTCGTAATAATGGATAGATGGTTAGAAAACACTAGTTTTCCAACTTCAAATATGGTATTTTCTTAAATAAATAAGTCCTTAGGTATAGGTAAAATAAATACACAAAGCTCTAAGTATAAAATGCTTTTTCCTCAAGAGAACAACTTGAAAATGAATTTTTTCTAAATTCGGATTTGGACAAATCCTATTTGAAAACCTATTTACAAAGTGTAGAATGCAATTTTTTATGTAGAAATGAAGGCTAGGGTAATAGGCTTAATAAAGACTTAATTTAGATAAAGATAAATTGATTTTTCTTAAAGAAATAACCTCAAAACAAATGAGATAGTCAAAGTTAGTAAACTAGTTTTTCTTGAAAGTGTATAATCATGGAGTTACACAAGTAAGAAGTTCTAATTTTTCCTTTTAGTAAATAATTTCAAAAGCATGCATGCATCAAGTTCATATCATATCACTCATGATAGGAAATCATCTATATTGCATGAGTAGTTGAACTAAATGCTAGAAACATCACAAACATCCACAAAAAGTATTTTTCGGAATTGGAGTCTTCGGACGACCAGAACTGTTTCCTCTGTTTGGTGACTTAAATATTTTCGAAACTTGAAAATAATATTAGGAATAGATAGATCTTTCGAAATAGATAGAAATCGATATATTATATGCTCAATTCCGAGTCAAAATGAGTTAGATATGGTCATTTAAAAGTTAGACTTTATCTTATGCGGAAATTGACGAACTTAGTAGTTAGAATAGTTAAGTTATTAGAACCTTATGAGAAATACTCATTGAGGGTATTCTTTGTACTTAGGTGAATTGGAGGAAGGGTTACCACTCCCCGAGGACTATTACGACTAGTGGATTTCACTACATGGACAACTGAGTTCATTTCTCAATTAATTATGCTCTTGGATGTGCTTGTAGTAGTAGTGGCATTAGACTTAGGAAAAGATAAATTGTGATTGAATGATGATCTAAACTTGTATGAATGAACGATAAGTATATCGAGGCAAGCTTTGTTGCAATAACTTGTATGAGCTAGTATAGATTTGGAGTGTCTGAAATCTGTATGATCACTTCTTAAATTATCTAATTAATATGCCATGATAATATGAATAAATTGTACATGCATATCACGTAGTGAGTCACATTGCATTACGAGAATGCTTTTGGTGGGAACAAAAGTATGATCGGGAGGCAGCGGGTCTTTAATGAAGGGGACTAGGTTGCATGACTTATGGACCACCCCATTCAAATAATGAAAACTATGGTTGCATGACTTATGGACCAACATTAAAATTGTGGTTGCATGTCTTATGGACCACCCCACTTAAGATTGGGACTATGGTTGCATGTCTTATGGACCAACATTGGAACTGTAGTTGCATGACTTATGAACTACCCCAAACCCCGAATGGAGGGCGTAAATCCATTCACATATGATTACCGGAAAATCATATGCTTGTTTGCTCATTTGCTTGTGCATTCATATGGTTGCTTAATTATAACTTGCTTGTATAGATATTTTTAGCTTGATCGAGTATGTTATTTGGAAAATGAATCTCACTAAGCAATTAGCTTATACCCCAATAGTTTTGTTGCGGTGTCCCTATTTTTGGGTTGTTTCGAAAGGACACTTGTGCAGGTATATCATTGGATTAAGGAGCTTTTGAAGAAGTCGGGACCTAGTATAGGCGTGGACTTCTAGGAAAATCTCTTTAACGTAGACTCAGATATTTGTAACATGGAGCTAAACGATGTAGACTCCCATTATTTTGGCAGGGGTACGCCCCCTTGGTTTTTTTGTAAAATTTTACTATTTATCTGTTGTGATTTCTATTCTTAATGCTATGCATGCTTTCTTAAGACTACTCGATTCAAAGTGTGATCCTAAAAGTTGTGTAAGTACACCTTACACCCGATATGTAAACTTATGGGATGACTAAGGATGTCATACTTAAGTTTAAATATCGAGTGTGGTGGACTGTCGCGTTTAGGGTACCCTTTGGGGCGTGACAGGCTCTTAGCACTCGACTCGGCTAGGCTCATCCAAGAATGCATCTACATGCGCCTTAGTACCCCTGAATGAGCTCTGGCACCGGGTTCGTTATCCAAACGAGTCATCCACGGACCATACCGATCGACCTGCGTAGGATTAGCATGCTACCAAAAGCAATATGTTCGATGCGATGCATGACCCATTTAATTTTTGCTTAGGTCAAAAATATTTATACATTCTTTAGAGTGACCAACCAATATCACACATATAAGAGGAACAATATGAACGGTGCAGTTATCCAATCAAATCGTGGTTTCGATATGCTTTAGGATTCTTTGGCATACATTCATCACGGTCTCATCATATCTCCCATCCCCATTCATATCGATTTTTATCTTGTTCCTATAATTCTAATGCAACTAACTACAAGCAAAATCAAGGTAACAAAACAAGGGGAAAACTCACTCGGCCATTGGATCACCGGTCTTCTAGTAATAGTAATCCGGTGGTAGGGAATCGTCGATTTCGGGATCTCCTAAAAAGGAAGAAATACTTTAATAAGTATTTCAACTCAAACTAAACCAAGCAATTTCATACGAACTATCAAATTCGTAATTCTCGTCCTAAGCGGGAATCCCGACTTAAAACGGCCATAACTTGGTCATTTTAACTCGGAATCTCGCAAATTATATATCGATTTCTATCTACTTCGAAAGATCTATCTAATTCTAATAATATTTTCAAGTTTTGAAAACTTTGAAGCTTCGAAAAGTTCGGATCAGATTAGGACAGCAACAATTTCAATTTCCGAAAAATAGCTTGTAATTGTTTGAAATGTTCCTACTATATAACTTAACTATAAACGCAATATGAGTGATTTCCTAACATGAGTGACATGAGATGAGCCTATTGCATTCATGATCTTGATGATTTTGCTAAAAGGAAATTTTATAACTTTTTATTTTGCAAGACCATAATGACAACTTACTTATGAAAAATCTAGTTTTCTAACTTTTATCATTTCCATTTGTTTTGGATTTGTTACTTAAGAAAATACAATTATTTTTGTCAAAATTGAGTCTTCATTATATACTACTCATGGCCTTCATTTCTATATAAAAATTCCCATTTTACACTTTGTAAATATGTTTTCCAATATGATTTACTCAAAAATCGAATTTTGGAAAATCCACTTTTTGAATGATTCATTTGGGGAAAACTTGTTTAAAGCATTAAAATTTAAGGCTTTACTATATCAATTACCTAAGAACTTCATTTAACACATAAAACTTGCAATTTGAGCTCAATACTAAGTGATTACATATGCACCATCTCAAATTACGAATTTGACAACTTGATCACTAACTCAAATTTTTCCATTTAATTCCATTACTTGTTTCACACATTACTCATGCCTAAACTCATTTTAACTTGTAAAAATTATTCCTTAAAGATACCTATTACCTACACCCTTCATTTTTCACATAAAACATGAGTTTTGGAGTTGATAAATGGGCTTTAAAAATTGATCTTGGTTGGGATCGAATTTACAAAATTCATTTTTAGTTATATCTTTTGATAAAATCTATCTAAGCTCATGAAAATCCATTCCTTACATATCATATCTTATAAGCCTTTCATTTCTTAAATAAAAACTTCATTTTTGAGTTGGAAAACATGTTTTTAAAATAGCCTTGACCAAAATCCGAAAATGGAATATTTATTTTGAAAATAACTTTTGAAAATTACATTAGATTCTTGTAAAAAGAAGTCTTGATGATATACATATATTAAGCCTTCATTTTCTTAAGTAAAAAGTACATTTTGACACTTGGAAAGTGGTTTTTAAATGGGGGTCTTACCAAAATACGAATTTCACAATTTTGTTTGAGTTCATAAATAAGATCTATACTTAATATGAACATAAACATAAAACAAATGTATGGTAATAAGCTATAAACATCATGGATCTAAACTTTACTTATAAAAATCTTTCATTTATGTTATCTATACCCTAAGCCCTTCATTTTAATAAATGAAAAATATACATTTTAAAGTTGAAAAACCACTTTTCTAAATAGGGTTCCATTTTCATCCGAATTTTCAAAATTGATTTTTGTTGAAAACAAAATAGATCTTGGGTTTCCTACAACTTTCCTACCATCATCAAGCTATAGCAAGTTGTTCATGAACATAAACAAAGATCTAATGCATCTATGAACTCAAAACTTTAGATCTAGTTTTCTAAACTAGTTTTACATGCACGAATCACTAAGATAGACATGTGAATGCTAGATCTATGCATAAATCATAAGGAATAACAAAAATAACAACTTAAATACAAGATCTATGGCATAAACAAAAATCAAAGCTATAAAAAGTTAGATCTACAATACATCAACTTTAAACAAGGAAATAATTGTAATACAAGATAATAAAAGTGGAGAAGAGAAAGATTTCATTTTTTGGCATCATCATCCTAAGCTTTTAAGCTTATGGAAGTTCATTTGATGCATGAAACCTTCATTACACTTTACCTATATCACTTATGGAGCTTTGGGAAGAAGATTTGCTTAGAAATCTTTTAAAAATGAAGGGTGGAAGCCATGGAAGATGTGGGGGCAGCTTGTGTTCTTGAGGAAACAAGAACAATAAGAAGAAGAAAAGAGAGGAAAAAGAGAGAGAAAGGTAAAGAATGAAAAAGGAAATGAGTAAATGAAATGGAGAGAGAAAATGAGTGTATTAAATGAATGAAAGAGAAAAAAAAATAAAACAAGGGCAGCCAAAGGAGAGAGGGCTGCTGCACGCGAAAAGAGAGGGAGGAGAGAGAGGGTTTGATGAAATTTGACTTGAATTTGAATTGTGTAATAAATGTGTAATGTAACTTTCTTAAGAAGGAGTGGAAAAATAATTAATTTGGTCAAATGGAGTAATGAAGGACAATGGCAGCCATCATGGAGTCAAAAATCTGCCATGAATAGATATAATGAAGTGTAAAAAGATTGAAGTGAAAAAGAAGTGATGTGTGAAAGGTGTACTTGAAGGTATGGGTTGTAAGAGTACTTTTTTAATAAAATAAAACAAAATAAAATAAAATTAGAAAAATTATTCCAAATAATTGTAGCAGATTTTTCATAATTAAAATTAAATAATTATTTGAATTATTTTAGTATTTTCAATTATGTTACCGGTACGGTCAAAATACGCGAATATGGGCTATAAATAATATTTTTATAACCCGAAAAATTCTAAAAAAATATTTTATGGGAATAACAATATTTTTAAAATATTTTTCAATTATTAAATTAATTTATTTTATTTTTAGTACCGGGTCTTAAACAGAATCTGATCCCGTAAAAGCCCGAACTAACAAATTTTTAGAAAAACAAAATTTTCTATAATATATAAATTATTTATCTAAAAATATAAGGCTTTATAAGAATAATAAAATTTTATAATGAAATAAAAATGAATAGTGCCAAAGACTAATCAATTACCGGTAATAATGAAAATACGAAAAAAGGTTATAACTGTAACTTTTATAACCCGAAAAATTATATAACTGATATATTTAGAAACCTTATGAAATTACGAGTCTAACGGTACTATTGGTATATTTTTGATATCTTGAGCCCCGGGACACGCTTTTCGAAGTCTGTATCCTAACGGGTTTGAAATAGGTAAAAAATTTACTAATCTGATATTTTTAAACAAACTCATATTACTATGAGCTATTCTACATATCTAAACTACATCTCGGCCTCTAGGGTTAGGGGCGCTAGATTGCCAGACTTACACTATTGTATTCCGGTTAGGGTTTCCGGGTGATTTTCCGGTTTAGACCTTTGCCAATTTGGAAACTGATATTTATGTTTATACAACATATTTAATTTGAGAAATTTATTTTAAATTTTATTTTTGTAAGTATTTAATATCTCTTAATGTTTTCGGAATTCTTGAATTGAGTTATATTTTCGAAAGTCAATCGTTATTTGCTTTTTAATAATTTGTTTTTGAGCTTTATATTACCCGTTTTTATAAGTCGAGTTAAATGGAATTTTTCGTACGTCGTGGTTTTGAATTTGAAGACCACTGAGTTCTTATTTTATTGTTTAAAGATTTTCATTTTCTCAAGATTAAGAAGTTTTCTGAATTCGTTCGTGAATTAGGACTTATCAAAATTCAGTTTTAATTTGGAGTGACTTTTAGGGTTTATTTTCGAAGTTCATCTTGAAATTATTTACTAAAATTTTCCGGGGCTTACATTGGACATATTGCATTTGGTAGCATGCTACTCCTATGCAGGTCGATCGGTATGGTCTGTGGATGACTCGTTTGGATAACGAACCCGGTGCCAGAGCTCATTCAAGGGTACTATGGCGCATGTGGATGCATTCTTGGATGAGCCTAGCCGAGTCGAGTGCTAAGAGCCGAGGGCTTGGGGACTAGATGTGGTCGTGTAGACTTAATACCATTCCTAACCCAAGATACGGAGGGCGTAAATCCGTTCTGTGTGTGGGTTCCGGATGCCCATGCATAAATGCTTGCTCACGTGTTTGTTCATGCATAGCATATAACTGATTTTAACTTCTTTGTTATGGTACGGAACTAAGGAAATTCTCACTAAGCTAATATAGCTTATACCCCAATAGTTGTTTAAATGAGCAGGTTATTTCAAGAGTGCAAAGTGGGGACCGAATTGGTTGGAGCCGGGAATGACTCGGGGATTTCGGCAAAAAATACGAATGTTTGAAGTTACCAGGTAGTTTTATTATTTGCTTTGTAATAGTTTTACGTAGTAGAATCTTTTGATGAAGTGTAATTGAAGTATAGTGATTTGTATCTGAAGTATAGTAAATTTGTATTTCCTTTACATTGTTACTCAAGCTATATCAACGTAAAATGCATTACTCCGATGAGTCTCCTCCATGTGTTAGATGCCTTGTACATAGTATGGAAGCCTTCGCGTGACTGAGGTGGTCATTCTTAGGCTTTAATATTGTGTATGGCGGACTGCCACGTTTTGGGTACCCTTCGGGGCGTGACAGTAGGCAGCCATCATGCCGACGTAAGTCCAATTTCCTTAGCAAATTTTCGAAACTTCAATGCCGAAGCTTAAGCCGTCGTCCATTATATTTAGGCCGGCAGCTTAGAAGTCAAAGCTAGCAGCTTACATACCGGCCTAAGTCAAATTCTTCCAATCATTCACCTATGACTTACTCGTGACCAAATTCATCTGTTCAAGGACAAAAATACCCTTTTATATGTTACTATATTACAATTCTACGTTCATTATGAATTATTTATTTATACTTTACATCCCTCCTATAAACCCTTGAAATTTTCATAATTCTTATAAAATAATGCTAGAAGTCTAATACCAAAAACCAAAACCGTGAAAATAACCCAAGTTAAAACCAAAATTATAAATAAGGTCAAACACGAGAATTCCTAATTTTGAGAAAAAGAGAACCCTCAAAACAAAATAGAAAATCTAACTATCAGCTGAAATCAAACAAATCATCTATCCGATTCCTAACACGCAAATCAAGACGATATATCCAAATAACGCTTGACAAAGAAATACTAAGATCTAGTTTATAAAGAAGGGCAAATGAATGTCATTTATTAATTAAGGAGAGAGAAATTTTGGTTATTCCTAATAAATGAAATATGTAATAATCATCTCTCACATTGATGATAGTCCACAAATCCTTTATGGTAGTAAATCTTCAATAAATTATGATAAAGGGCAAAAGTTATCATATATTGAAAAATAAGAGGGTTTTATGGTCCACCTTAGTATTGACTTGATGGTTTTGTCTATAACCTATGGATATTTGAAGAATAACTTTTGACCAAGGAAAACTAGTCTTTAGGCCGCCAGCCTTTATGTGAAAGTCGCCGGTGTAAAGCTTTCGGACCTTTACGAAATTTGTGAAAGCCGGCAAGAAGGCCGCCGGCATAAGGACATAAGTCGTCAGGTTTGAAGGAAAGGCTACCGGCGTAGATGCCAGCTTTCCTGCCCGAAATATTTATTATAAATAGAATTTTAGGGTTTGTATTTCTCACAAGTTCTTCCTTTCTTTTCAACCAGAGAGTGTCTGTTAGGTTTTTTAAGAGCACTTGAGAGGGAAATCTAAAGGAAAATAAGATCTTTGATCCGGGTAATGCAATCTAATCAAGATTCGCTTAGATTTATATGGAAACAACATCTTTCTCATAGATTTTCGTGTTTTTGAAGGAGTTCTTTAGAGAAACCCTAGTTTTCAATTAAGATCTGTTCTTTGGGAAATAACATTTGAATCAAGTAAGTTACATCTTTTTTATCGTAGATTTGAAATAAAAAATTATTTTCGACGAATCATGTCTGTTCTTATTAATTTCTCAAATCTAGGGTTTTTGAGGAAGTTGTTCTTTTTTTGGGATTTTGTTTGTTAATAATTGAAGAAAACCTAGGGTTTGGTTTAGGAAGAATTAAAGGTGAGTTCTTATCCTATAAATCAAAGATTCTATAAAGTTCGATTTATGAAGAAATTTGTCTGTTCTTGTTGATTTCCATATTAGGATTTTGGAGAAAGATCTGTTCTTTTGGGATTTTGAGGAGTTTGATAGAAGTAGAAGAAGTTGCTGTTGTAGTTTTTATAAAAGGAGATTTGGAGATTTTCTGTTGTTGTTCATAAGGGATTTTGGATTTGCATAATTTTCCTAGAATTAGAAAAGGCATGACCTTTCTTTGTTTGTTATATTCGCTTGCAGGTTTATTTTTCTGATTGTTGTCTATAGGAACTTATATATAAATGAACTTAATTCTATTTGGCTTAATTTGTTTTTCTGGATGTCTTTGGCTTTGACCAGTAAAGACCTGACAGACAAAAATACTGGTGAGGCACACTGATGATCCTTGTGTGTTGTTGTCTCTAGTGGAGTTGCACTTGGAGATGATTCCAGTAGATTTAGGTGATTTGGCAATATGGCTGCGGGTGTTTGGGGAGTTACCATTCACCAATATATGTATATAATTACCTATTTTTAAAGTGTTGGTTGATTTCTAATGGGGTCTGAGTTACCTCGGGTTTAGGACTAATGTACAGTAGTTCTGAACTGTGTTGTTTTGCTGGCTTAATAAAGATAATAATCTGGTTATTTGCATTAGATTAAGTTGCATTTGATATATATATAAATATATAATTGCGTGTGCATATGCATTGTTTTGTAGATTTGGCAGTATAGCTGCGGGTGTTTGGGGAGTTACCATTCACCAATATATGTATATAATTACCTATTTTTAAAGTGTTGGTTGATTTCTAATGGGGGCTGAGTTACCTTGGGTTTAGAACTAATGTACAGTAGTTCTGAACTGTGTTGATTTGCTGGCTTAATAAAGATAATAATCTGGTTGTTTGTATTAGATTAAGTTGCATTTGATATATATGTTGCATGTGCATATGCATTTGTTTTGTGGATTGGTGTACTGGGTGATTTCACTCATTCCTTTCATTTTTCGGGTACAAGTGATGAGGACGTAGTATTTAATTTATTTGGTTATGATCTATACATAGATTATGGGGATGATGATAGCGGTCCAGATTATCCTGTTGAGGAATAGATGCACATATAGATTTATATGAGAAGAATTTTGAGATCATTTACAATATTTGGAACTATATTAAAAAATTATATATTAAAAAGGATTTTTGAAATTTAATGTGTTTTGGATTTGTTTGCTTTGGTTTTTCCAGCATTGTTTGGATCAACAAGATGTTTGGAAAGATTGTTATTTACAAGTTTTACAGGATTTGAACTTACTGTTGTATCCTCTGAGAGACTTATGGAGATTATATTTTATATGTTTTAAATTGTGGTGTTAGAATGTTGTAGCCTTTGCGTGTCCTATTTAAGAGAGGACATGTGGTGAATTGTAATTGCCATCAGGTTAGGGCGTTACAACTTATTTGGTATCAGAGCAATAGGTTTTGATCTTGATAGATATAGGTTATGAATCCTTAGGACGGTGAGTACTGATGCGCGGGGTAGCAATAATATGTGTTGCTTATCTAGCTTATTTTGTTTTACCTAGTAGTTATACATATCAAGTTGGATCTTTAAGTTGAATTTATCTTTATTTTATGTAGTGTGATGTCTTGTTAGAGTGCCATCAAGAAGAAGAGCCTGATGTTGGTTCCTTCATAGATGGTTAAGAGGTAGTTAATAGAGGATAACACATGAGAACAGCCACCCATAATATGTACTAAAAGATCCACGACAACCATACCCACTTGTAGGTCAATGGGTGTCAGTGAATGCTACACAACTCATGGGTGGTGTGATAATCTTTTGGGAGTAGTTTCCCAACAGCAATGGAATATGAGACAGGAGACTCAAAAAACAAATGGGAATGGTTGATTGGACCTAGGCGTACTGATATCTTGAGTTTGTGTATTTAGTGTATAAGTTTGAACCAATGTCTGGAAGGTCACTATGGATTGAAGAGGTTAAGGGGAATTTGCTGCCTAGATGTTCTTGAAAATAAGAAGGTTAGAGTATGTTTCCTATTTATTTTCTCATTTGGGAGATCAAATAATTGTTAGATAAATATCAAGAAACATATGGTTAGAGTGATCACCTGAGACGATTCCATTAATAGAGATGGAATTTTAGAGATTTAGTTTTCAAATATAGTAAGAAGTATAGTATACATGATACAAAGATAATGAAGGAAAATGAAGTTAATCTAGGTTTTGAATAGAAAGTTTTGATTTGAGATAAAGATGGATATTTTGAGTGGAATAGAAGGATTTAGTGACATAATTAAGATGCATGAGAATTTAGTACAGGATGGTAGAGTAAAATGTGATTGGTGGCTCAATGGATATAAATCTGTGGAGAGTTAAAATGAGAAGAATCATTATTGAAGAATAGATGAAAAGAATTTGAGAATGACAAATATAGATAAGAAAATCATTAAATCTTATGAAAGATATGAAGGTTCGGTGGAATAATAATTATAAGAAAGCGATGTGAATTTGGTGAGTAGGTTTGTTAAAGGGTTAGAACATGAGATTAAGCATCAAGTGAATTTGATAGATGTGACCAACTACTTATGATGCGAACCCTAGCTATTTAACCTAGAACCAAGCGATCGAAATTTGAAATCGAAACCCCAAAGATCGTCTTGAACAAGATTGGATTGGGAACTAGACCCCATCCACACCTATTGATTGAAACCTGAGTTTTCAAGATGATTTCCCTAAGTGCTTAGATTGAAGAAATTGAAAAATGAGTTCTTTTGCAAAGAACAAAGAGAGAGTGCTCTCAAAATTATGTTTTTCATTCAATGATATTCTCCTGTTTACAACCATATATGTCTATATATAATAAAAGAAAAAGACTAAAAGACACATGGGAAAAGACCCAAAATGTCGACATAAAACAATTCCCAAAACAAATAATAAATCGGCATAAAAAAAAAAAACTTAAAAACAATACTGGAGATTAAAAGTTGTGTTGGAAAAATCCAAATATTAAAACCGGTCCAAGAAACTTTATTACACTTCTTGAAGTTTTCAGCATTCAATGTAACTTTCATCTCTGGATTCTCCATGCCTTTGACCTAAAATTAATGAAAAACTCGAAAATCTTCAATCCTTTGAATCCTAAACTATCCTATCAACTCTTTTGGTTCTCTTGGTTCTTGTTTTAATCTTTGAAGCTTTCATCTTCGTACCTCTCATCCATTCGGATGGCTTGTTGAACTTCAAATTAGACGGCTTAAAAATTGAGGCTTCTAGGATCACATCATTCCCTCCTTCTTCGAAAAGATTCGTCCTCGAATCTTCGTTTTTAGACACTTATAAATTGCAAGGAAGGAATTTAGATTGAGATTCTAATTCATCTTGATCTTCTTGATGACACAATTCTTTGAATCCCTGCATTGAGGAATCAATTTCACTAGGAAAAGAAAAATCATTAGTTGATAAACAAATATTACTCTCTAGTGTTTCACACTCTGATTTTTTTTCCTCAGTGCTCACCAAAGTGTTTTCATCACACTTTTCCTTACTCTCACACTTGTGTTTTTCTCTCTCTAAAACTTTGAGCTATTGTCATCTGATCCATACAAGCCTCCAAAGGATTGAGAGAGACAAATTTCACCTATCTTTTGTTTAAAACAAAAGAATATCAATCATTGTCCTCATCAAATCTGGCTTTCCTCTGAAATTGCCATGGTTGTCCCAAAAGAATATGACAAATTTCCATTGGTACCACATCACATAAGACTTCATCATTATACTTGCCAATCGAAAAAGAAATTAGAACCTGCTCAGTCACCTGAATTTCTTTATACCCTTTTGACAACTTTAATTTATAAGGTATTTGATGCATGCTAGTTTTCAAATTCAATTTTTCTACCATCAAGATACTACAAAATTTATGTAACACCCACCATCAATCCTCAAACAGCATGTTTTCTCCTTTACATGGTGTTTCAACGACTCTACCACTCAGTCAATTCTGTTCCACTTAATCCCTATTTCATGGCCACATATTTTTCCGGCTAAGCAATGGCCACATATTTTACATGGCATCTAGTGTAAAATTTAGGATCACCAGAAATCTCATCAACATCATGCCTTAACAGACTATATCTCTTGCACTTTACTCATAATTAATTATTTTTTTTTAGACAACTCAAACCCTAGATAGCAAAAAATCAAACCCTTGACAACAAATCAAAGTCCTCTATTTTTTTTTCTCCAAATCCAAATTGAACCCTAAATATCAAAGCTTTTTTTTTTTTAAACCCTAGATCTAAAGATCACAACTTTTCACAAAAGAACCCTAACAATAGACCAAACAAAATCAAATCTTTGTTTTTTTTTTTAATCTAATCCTAATAAGACAAATCTAACAAATCAAAAGACATAACTGAGGGATATGAACGATTAAAGTGTTACCTCTAATCGAACTGAGATATGGATTTACTTGATTCAAGAAGCTGAAGCTCTGATACCAAATGATGCGAACCCTAGGAATTTTAATCTAGAACTCGACGATCGTAATTTGAAATCGAAACCCCAAAGATTGTCTAGAACAAGATTGGATTCGGAACTAGACCCTGTAAGCCCCAAAAAATTTCAGTAAATAATTCCAAGATGAACTTTGAAAATAAACCCTAAAAATCACTCCAAATTAAAACTGAATTTCGACAAGTTATAAATCACGAACAAATCCAGAAATTTCTTAATCTTGAGAAAATGAAAATCCTTAAAATAAAATAAGAACTCAACAATCTTCAAATTCAAAAACACGACGTACGAAAAATTCCATATTTAACTCCGACTTATAAAATCGGGTAATATAAAACCCAAAAACAAATTATTAAAAAGTAAATAATGATTAACCTTCGGAAATAAAACTCAATTCAAAGAATTCCAAAAACGTCAACAGATATTAAATACTTACAAATATCAAATTTAAGATAAATTTCTCAAATTAAATATGTTGTATAAACATAAAATATCAATTTCCAAAGTGGTAAAGATCTAAACCGGAAAATCACCCAGAAACCCTAAGTGGAATACAATAGTTTAAGTCCGGCAATCTAGCGCCCCTAACCTAGAGGCCGAGATGTAGTTTAAGTATGTAAAATAGCTTTTAGTAATATAAGTCTGCTTAAAAATACCAGATTGATAAATTTTTTACATATTTCGAACCCGTTCAGATTAGACTTCGAAAAGCGTATCCGGGGCTCGAGATATCAAAAATATACTATATTAATACTGTTAGAGTCGTATTTTTATAAAGATTTATAAAATATCGGTTTTATAACTTTTCGATAACTACAATTATCTGATTTTGTGATTTCATTTGTATTTCATTTCTACCAATAATTAATTAGTCTTTTGCACTATTCACTATTATTCATTACCCAATTTCATTATTCTTATAATGTATACCCCGGTTTTCCTAGTAATCGAGTAAACTTCGGAAACCGGAAAACGAAACCTTAAATCGGTTTAGTTCAAGCTTTGTGAGAGAAACCTAGAAACCCTATATCCATCTTTTCTTCGGTTTCATATCAAAAGAAATTTTATAAAATAATTTAATGTGGAATATTTTTTTAAAGTATATTTTAGACCATAGAAAGTTTTGATTTCGAAAAATTTTCTATTCCTAGCTTTCCCGAGCTCCATTACGGAAAAGCGAGCCCTGAAACTAGAAACTCGAAAAATATTCCGGAATACTCCTTAGAACCACAATTTTATAAGGATTTCAAAAGTATAAGTTTATAATTTTTCGGGTTATAAAAATTACAGTTATAGCTATTTTCCCGTATTTTCTTTACTACCAGTAAAATAGATGTCTTGTCTACTATTTACCACTATTCACAAGTACAACCTACTACACACTACCCATAACCTATTTCTTATATTCATACACCCTACTCTTACAATTACATCATTTTCTTACAATTTACCTTTCCAATATATCTTTTATCATTTAAATTACTATAATTAATTCCAAATCTTTTACAACACAACTCAAACCACTCCACTCCCTCCTACTCCTCACATGGCCGGCGCAACTTCCCCCATTTCTCCCTCCAATTTGTTTTATTTTATCTCATCTTTATATCAAACAAACCCTAATTCAACTTAATATAAATAATCTCTTTCTTTTCTCTCTCCTTCATTTACTTCTTTTGTTTCAAAAACTCAAAAACCCTTTCTTCTTCCTCTTCCCTTTGCCATGACCTCCCCTCCCATTTCCCACACCCACACTTGTTTTTCCTTCAATTTTCTTACTCCATACAACAAAAAGGTAAGAGATCTATACTTTAGAATCTTGAAACATGTAATGGCAAGTTCATTCATGTGTGATTCCACACAAAATCCCCATGAGCTTCAAGCTAGGGAGGTGGAAACACTTGAACATGAGATCCTTACCATCACAATGTTTTAGATCTTGTTATTTGAGTTATTATGCTATTATCTTGTTTTATTATTAAGATATGTTGTTATTATTAGTGATTTTTGCATATATTCATCATCTATTCATGATTCACATGGCAATCATAGTGTTTATGCACTTATAACTAGTTTAGTAGACTAGATCTAGTTGTTTTAAGTTCATACATACTGTCGAGCCTGGATTTTTTTTTTCCACTATTCTTATCTGGTTCATTTCTCTTAACCCGATTCACATTAAACCCGAACCCATTTAACATGAATCCTCGACTAGGGGTTAAAAGAAATTTAAAAAAAAAATTTAGAGTCGCCACCCGATATAAATCGGGAAAAAAAAATAAAAAAGCTAGGATCAATGGGTCGGTTGATCCTAACTTAGCTACTAGTCTGCGAAAATTTGATTTTTTAAAAAAAACAAACTTTTAAAACCAGATATCATGGATTCGGGGGCTAACCTATTAAAACCAAATCGGTTACCACTTTTGGAATTTTAAATTTCTAATCTATCCTTTTCATACTCAAAAATCAATAAAAACATTATAGCACAAATATTACAAGTCAAATTATTCATTTTTTTTTTATTATTTTTTTTATAATATCAATATCAACAAATAGATTTCATTTTTTTTAACAAAAACTTATATTTACAAAATAATTATTCACAATATTAAAAACAAAAAAAAAACATTTTTTTTATTTTTTATGTCGCCCCGCAGGTGCCTACGTACTCGCTAATCGAGATCAGACAAAACGTAGTTCTTTAAAAAAAAATTTAATTTGTTGATCAATTTTAATTTTTTTGAACTCTTATCACTTTAAGTTCATTAAATTTTAAATTTTTTGTGAAAACCATTTTTGATGATCCTATGATCTAATCAATTGATTTTTTATTTTATGAAAATACAATTTTTCTAAGCCCAAAAATCATTTTTTTTTTTAGAAAATTTGTTCTTTGGAAAATCCAATTTTATTATTTTTATTTATTTTTTACATTTTTTTTATTTTTTTATTTTTTTAAAAAAATCATCACATAAATTCACAATATATCCAGAATATATTAAAAAATATTAAAATCATTTTTCATGCATTAAATATGCATTTTCTAAAGCAATTTATGTATAAATACACATTAAAAATATTTAAAAATATTAAAAATATCAAAAAAAAATAAATTTATATAAAAAATAAATATTTTGATTTTTCTGGATTTTTCTGTATTTTTCTGAATTTTCCTGAATTTTTTATGAATTTTTATAATTTTTTTACTATTTTTTATTTATTTTTTATTATTTTCTGAAATTAATTATATAATAAACTATTAATAAAATAATGCGGATTAACCTGGACCGTCGGATGAAGCGGACGAGATCTGGAGCGTCGATCTCGCTGACCGATCTGGATAGTCTGATCTTATTGACTCGATCTGGGCCGTCTGATCGCTTGATTGAATCTGGGCCGTCTGATCGCTTGATGAAATCTGGGCCGTCTGATCGCTTGATTGAATCTGGGCCGTCTGATCGCTTGATCAAATCTGAGCCGCTGATCTGCTTGATTGAATCTGGGCCATCTGATCTGCTGGATTGAATCTGGACCGTCTGATCAGGGTTGACCGTTGACCGATGACCGACGACTGTTGACCGATGACCGACCGGGGGATTCGGATTTTCGGGTCGGATTCGGATCTTCGTCGGGCGAGGAAGACGATGACGCGATCTTTCGAGCGTTCGTCGGCCGTCCTGGTGGTTGTTGACCTCCCTAAGCTTGTCGGCCCGACTTCTATGCTGGTGGCGCGTCCGTTGGTGGTGGTGGCGTTCACTCAGAACCACCAGAAGCGGCGGTTCGCGGTGGTGGGTAGCGGCGGCGCAAATCCGAAAATAATAAAAAAATTGCAGAGGTTAATTCGATCAATTTGATCAAAAAAGCACACTCGATCACTTTAAACTTGTTCCTAAAGCTCCTTAAACACTTTAATTGAATAAAAAAACAATTCGAAATTCTCAAATTTCGAATTTTCTCTTTAAGAACCCTAATTTTCGAAATCTTCGAATTCACTCATTCTGATTGTGTTTTGTTTAAATTGACTTGTGCCTTTTGCTCCTAGGACCTCCTATTTATAGGTTGCAAGCTCAATTTTACGTTTCAAACCGTTTCAAAAATGAATTGATTTTTGCCCCTTGATTTTTCACGAATTTAATTAGAAAATCCATGATTAATTTGTTTGAAACTGATGAATTGATGATTGTTTTCATATTCCATGCCAGATTCATCCAATCAATTTTTGTAACTCCTCATTCATGTGCAATTGAATACTTATACATTGAATTTTGTAACTTTTGGTTTTTTTGCACTAATTTTGTAACCACTTTGCAATCCCATCATCAATTTTGACATTCAATGATTTTTGTCAGTTAAAAACTGATGCAAAGTAAGGCAAGAGTCACATTTGAGGAAAATGAAAAGACAAAAATGATAAAAAAGGCAAAAATTTGCCTTTGCTAGGGTTTGAACCTGTGTCCTTGAGCTTGAGTGTGTGTTTGGGTCCATATGTTTAACCAACAGGCCATTTGGCCTGTGCCTTGATCACTTAGCCAACTTCATCAATACTTAAGGCTTTTGATAAAATGAATTTAATTAAATTTTAAGCCTTAATTAATTGGGCAAAAATTGGGTGTCTACAGCTGCCCCTCTTTGTGGTAAAGTTTGAACAAAACTTTTGCCACAAAGACAAAAAGATAACCAATTTTTGCTTAGCTTCTCCTTTAGACTTTGAGATTCGGTTAGGTCATTTGCCGGACCTATAGGCTTTGGTTTGGTCATTTGCCGGACCAATGGGCTTTGGTCATTTGCCGGACCAATGGGCTTTGGTTTGGTCATTTGCCGGACCAATGGGCTTTGGTCATTTGCCGGACCAATGGGCTTTGGTTTTGGTCATTTGCCGGACCAATGGGCTTTGGGTTTGTCATTTGCCGGACCAATGGGCTTTGGTCATTTGCCGGACCAATGGGCTTTGGGTTTGGTCATTTGCCGGACCAATGGGCTTTGGGTTTGGTCATTTGCCGGACCAATGGGCTTTGGTCATTTGCCGGACCAATGGGCTTTGGTCATTTGCCGGACCAATGGGCTTTGGGTTTGGTCATTTGCCGGACCAATGGGCTTTGGTCATTTGCCGGACCAATGGGCTTTGGGTTTGGTCATTTGCCGGACCAATGGGCTTTGGTTTGGTCATTTGCCGGACCAATGGGCTTTGGTCATTTGCCGGACCAATGGGCTTTGGGTTTGGTCATTTGCCGGACCAATGGGCTTTGGTTTGGTCATTTGCCGGACCAATGGGCTTTGGTCATTTGCCGGACCAATGGGCTTTGGTTTGGTCATTTGCCGGACCAATGGGCTTTGGTCATTTGCCGGACCAATGGGCTTTGGTTTGGTCATTTGCCGGACCAATGGGCTTTGGTCATTTGCCGGACCAATGGGCTTTGGTTTGGTCATTTGCCGGACCAATGGGCTTTGGTTTGGTCATTTGCCGGACCAATGGGCTTTGGTTTCCATCTGGAATGGATGGATTTCTAACTTCTGTCTTGAACATATTCTTCTAGTGAATGAATTTCTGAACTCTGTCTTGATCACCATCTTGAGCGGATGAATTTCTGAATTTTGTCTTGATCACCATCTTCAATTGATGGGTTTCTGAATTTTGTCACCATCTTGAAAGGATGGATTTTGGGTCACCATCTCGAAAGGATGGATTTTGAGTCTGGGTAGTACTAGACTATCTGTCTAGACTGAGGGTATTTGTGATTTTTCAATCCACTGGGGTTTCTTTCTCTTTCTCTTTTTCTTTTTCTTCCTTTCTTTTTTTTCTTTTTTTTTTCTTCTTTTTTTTTCTTTTTTTTTCTTTCTTTTTTTTTCTTCTTTTTTTTTCTTTTTTTTTTTCTTCTTTTTTTTTTTTTTCAATCCAACATGCTTCAATTTTCTATCAAAATTAGTTATTCTTGCATAATATTTTCTTTTAAAATAAGAACAATCAATAGACCAAACTGTATAAATGCATTCATTCAGTATTATAAGATGCTCAAATTTCTTTTCTGATGATTCAAATGGTGTTTGCTGGAAATTTATTCAGAAGAATTTTGTGGGTTAGGCTTCAAAGAATTTCAGGCTTTGATTCGACTTCAGAGAATTTCAGGAATATCAACTTTGCTTATAATTAATTAAAATAAAATCAATTGATCACTTGAAATGACAAACTTTATTGATCAAGGATAATATAACTTTACAGCATCTGAGTTCACAGGATCCTTTAAATTGGGTCCATCCATTTGGGAAAGGATTAATGCTCCTCCCGATAAGACCTTCTTCACTATATATGGTCCTTCATAATTTGGTGTGAACTTTCCTCTGGAATCTTGCACATTTGGCAGCATTTTTCTCAAAACCAAATCACCTTCTTGGAAATTTCTTGGCTTAACCCTCTTGTTAAATGCTCTAGCCATCCTTTGTTGATATAATTGTCCATGACACATGGCGGTTAATCTTTTTTCATCTAAAAGATTTAACTGTTCAACTCTTTGTCTAACCCATTCAGCTTCTTCGAGCTCTGTTTCAGCCAATACTCGGAGCGAAGGAATCTCAACTTCTACTGGTAAAACAGCTTCAGTTCCATATACCAGGGAATAGGGCGTGCCCCAGTTGACACTCTTACAGAGGTTCGATATGCCATTAATGCTAATGGGAGCATTTCATGCCAATCCTTGTATGCGATTGTCATCTTCTCAATGATTCTCTTGATGTTTTTGTTGGCGGCTTCTACTGCTCCATTCATCTGTGGGCGATATGGAGTGGAATTCCGGTGTTTAATCTTGAATTGCTGACATAAATCAGTCATTGCATTGTTGTTCAAATTTGTACCATTATCAGTAATGATACTTTCTGGAGTTCCATATCGAGCAATGATATCTCTTTTGATGAATCGAACCACAACGGCTTTTGTCACACTGGCGTATGAAGCAGCTTCAACCCACTTGGTGAAGTAATCGATTGCAACTAGTATGAATCGATGACCATTTGAAGCTTTTGGCGATATTGGCCCGATTACGTCTATTCCCCACATTGAGAACGGCCATGGTGTTGACATTGACTGTAATTCCTTCGGAGGAGCATTTATCTTGTTTGCGTAATTTGACATAGATGACAAGATCTCACATGTTTGATACAGTCTGATTCCATGGTTAACCAGAAATATCCTAGCCTCATAATCTTTTTAGCTAGCATATATCCGTTCATATGAGGTCCACATACTCCCTCATGAACTTCTTCCATTAATTTTTGAGCTTCTTTTTCATCTACACATCTCAAGGGTTGTATCAAATGACCTTCTGTATAAGGTATCTCCACTTAACAAGAAATGACTTGCCAGACGTCTCAATGATTTCTGATCCTTTTTTGTAGCACACTCAGGATAATCACCTGTTTGCAAAAATTTTGATATCTTGAAACCATGGTTCATTCGTTGATTCAATCACAGCACAGAACGCGGGTTCACTTCTTATTCGGACTTGCAAAGGTTGTATTCTTACTCCTTCAGTGAATTGGATCAAAGAGGCCAGAGTAGCCAATGCATCAGCAAATTGATTCTGAGTTCTCGGCACATAAGTGAAGGAAATTTCTTTGAACCTTCCTGTTAACTCAGCCAAGTGATTATGATAAGGAATCAACTTGGGATCCTTAGTTTTGAACTCGCCTCGAGTTTGGAAAATGATAAGTGATGAATCTCCAAACACTTCGAGCTCCTCGATATTCATTTGAATTGCCATTTCTAATCCCATGATGCATGCCTCGTATTCCGCTACATTATTTGTGTAAGGAAACATTAATCTGGCTGATGCCGGGAACTGTTCTTCTTTTGGTGAGATAAGGACTGCCCCTATTCCACCCGTATACGTTGGCTGCTCCATCGAAATACAACTTCCAATTGTTGTTTTCGGCTTCTGTTTCTGTTATTCTGATGCCTTCATCTGGAAACTGATCTTGTTCCTTTAATTCTTCGTCATCAACTGGGCTTTCTGCGAGTTGATCAGCTAAAACTTGTCCTTTGACTGAACTTTGATTCACATAAATGATATCAAATTCAGAAAGTAGCATCTGCCATTTCGAGATTCGACCTACTAAAGCCGGTTTGCGTGCCAAGTATCGCAATGGATCATGCTTCGTAATCAACTCGATCGAGTAGAAGAGCGTATACTGCCTAAGCCTGTGCATAACCCATACTAATGCACAGCAGGTCTTTTCTATCTCTGAATACTTTTGTTCTCCATTGAGAATTTCTTGCTTAAGTAGTAAACAGCTCTTTCTTTTCCTTCCTCATCTTTTTGCCCAGCACACAACCCATAGATTCAGGAAGAATTGTCAAGTACAAGAACAATGGTTTCCCCGGTTTTGGAGTAACCAGTACTGGTGGATTGTCAGATACTGCTTTATCCGATTAAAGGCTTTTTCACATTCGTCATTCCATTCAATTAGGGCATTCTTCTTTAGCAGTTTAAACAGCGGTTGGCACTTATCAGTCAGCTGTGATATGAATCGAGCAATGTAATTCAACCTTCCCAAGAGGCCTCTGATTTCCTTTAATGTTTTTGGTGGAGGCAAATCCTGAATCGCCTTGACTTTATCAGGATCGATTTCTATCCCCTTTTGGCTAACCATGAATCCTAATAATTTTCCAGATGTCACTCCGAAAGTGCATTTTTCTGGATTCAATTTCAACTGGAACTTCCTTAATCTTTCAAAAAGCTTCCTTAACACCACTACATGATCATCTCCTTCCTTTGTCTTGGCGATCATATCATCTACATATACTTCCACCTCTTTGTGCATCATATCATGAAGTATAGCAAGCATTGCTCGTTGATAAGTTGCCCCGGCATTCTTGAGACCGAAAGGCATGACCTTGTAACAAAAAGTTCCCCAGGCTGTAACAAATGTGGTTTTGACCTTATCTTCTTCGGCCATTAATATCTGATTATACCCTGAAAATCCATCCATGAATGAAAATAGATGATTTCCAGCGGTATTGTCACTAAAACATCGATGTGAGGCAACGGGAAATTATCTTTCGGGGTTGCTTTGTTTAGATCTCTGAAATCCACACAGATTCTTACTTTCCCGTTTTTCTTAAGTACTGGTACTATATTTGATACCCAATCCGAATAATCAGAAACCTCAATGAATCCTACTTCAAGCACTTTTTTACTTCATCCTTGATTTGGAGGAGTAAATCCGGCCTAAATCGCCTTAATTTTTGCTTTATAGGTTTAAAATCCTCCTTTGTTGGCAATTTGTGAACCACAATGGATGGGTCTAAACCAGGCATATCGCTATACGACCATGCAAAAACATCCAAGTATTCGGCTATAACTTGGTTAAATCTTGTGCCGTGCTCTCAGGCAATTTTCCCCCTATCCTCAGATTCCTAGGGTTTTCACTTGTTCCCAAATTAATCACTTCAATGGTTTCGGGAATTTCAATCTTCCTTGTTCAAAATTTGCCAAATTTCTTGTGTTCTAAATTGATAATCAATATCATCTTCAACATCTAACCCAGTAGAGTTAGAGGTGATATTGATATTTTCATTAATTATACGCGCGAGATATCCCTGAACTTCATCACAATTGTCGAATCTGGTTGAATATGAATGAGGAATGTATGAGAATATGTGAAACACAAATGGAAATAAATTTTATTAAACTGGGACGGTGTTTAAGTACACTTATTTGAGCATCACATAATACTGAAAAACACAAAACACAAATCTAGTCTTAGATAATTCTTACTTAAAAGACTTAATACTAGCGCAAGGCATAGAGAACCAATTTCTCAAGATCATTTCTTTGGATGAAGCATCTTCTTTGATATCATCTGGCTGCTGGATATGATGTGGCTTTGGAAAGGAATGGCTGATGTGAGGAATTTTGATGATTGGATCATATTCCTTGTCGAGCTTCCTTCTTCTCATTTGGTTTTTCATTTCCACCACTTCAGCACAAGTGGGGGAATAACCCAGTCCAAAGGTTCCCACCTGAGTTTCTTTCTCATCATCATCATACAGACTTCATCAAACATTTGAGCCCGAAGTCTTCTTCTCCTTCTTTTCCAATGTAGGGACAGCTGTCTCCTTGTAAATGGCATAATCCTGTTCTCCCATAACAGTGATGAGTTGACCATTGGTTATGAACTTAACTTTCTGGTGCAGGCTTGATGGTATTGCTCTGGCAGCATGGATCCATGGTCTTCCCAACAGCAGATTGAATGTTCTGGGGATGTCAATCACTTGAAAGGAATAATGAAAGTTTGAGGCCCGATGGTGACTTCTAACTCCACTTCACCTATTATATCTCTTTTTGACCCATCAAAAGCACGAACCACAATAGAGCTTGGTTTGATGTCTGACGGTTCAATTTCCAATAAGCTCAAAGTGGCTAAGGGGCACACATTCAAAGAGGATCCATTGTCAACTAATACTCGAGAGACGATCTTTCCACAGCTTTTGACTACGATGAATAGGGCTTGTTATGTTGATCCCCTTCCTCTCCCAGTTCTTCAGATGAGAAAATGATTTGCTCATTTGCAAAGATTGAGTTGATGATATGCCCCAAGGCTTCTTCTGATACACCTTCTGGAACTTTACTTCTTCTAAGGCTTTGAAAAGAGCCTCACGGTGTACATTAGAGCTAATCAGCAGACTCATGAGCGATATTTGGGCAGGTATTTTGGCCAACTGCTCGACAACCTTGTATTCACTTGCTTTCATCAGTTTTGCCAATGCTGACTTCTCTTCATCTTTCTTCCTTCTTCATTTTGCTGCTGTGGCATATTCACAGTTGCATTCTTCCCGTCGACTCATAAACTCTTCCTGAGCGAGTAAGGCCACCAACCATGGCCATTGAAGCATGATTTACCGCTTATAATCAAATGGAGCGGCTTTATACTCATTCACAGCAAGGGGTATGTGAAAGGTATAGTTCTAGGCTTTGATGAAGTTGATCCATCTTCACTACCTTTGCCTATTTCGATTTTGATGGATCTAGGTCCACCTTCGATCATACACAAACTCGTCTTCTTTTGCTTTCTTATCTTCCTCTTCAAATTCTGGACCCCATCCAGTTGGAGGAGTCAGCATAGACACGGGGCTCAAACCAGTAATATTAAATACTGGTATTTTCCATCATTTCCCAGGGTTCCAATGGTTGGATCTCCAGCCTGATACCTTTCCCATAACTCAGCCTGTGTGCTCGATCTCCTTGGTTTCGGGATCAACATTTCCAGAATCTCTTCTTTTTTAATAGTTCCTCCTTGTAGTAGCTTGTAAATAGCAGGCCTGGTTTTGGTGCGGTCTCTTAAATTCATATTGAGCAAATGACCCTTCTGGCGAAGGTTCCATGCTACTTGTTCTATGGTGATTGGCAACTCATCCAGATTGATTTTTGATCCGGCACTTCAGCGGTGATCATATTGATGACTGGTCCATGGTTTGGCAGTGGGTTAGTAGAGACGTTTGGAGTCTCAACGAAATCCAACTGGATGACTTTTGCATCAATAAGATCTTGGATTTTATGCCTAAGCCTCCAGCATCTGTCTGTTGAATGCCCGATTTGCCCCATGTGATATTCACACTTCAGCTCAGGATTGTAATATCTAGGCTTTAAGTCTTCCCTAGGAACTTCAAGATTGATCAGATTATCGGCCCTTAATTTAGCTAATACTTGGCTAAGGGGAACCGGAATTCGAGTGAAGTTCCGCCTGCTGAACCTTGATTGTTGATTTGGGACTGCACTTTGTTGAGTCTGATCCTTATTCTGATTTTGATTCTGATTTGTTGACAACACGAAAGACTTAGTAGGGCCAGTTGCATCTGAAGTATTGACCATGCTGACGGTTGAATCTTTCCCTTTGTATGGGACATTTCTCGGTGCAGTATATTTCTTTTCTTGTTGCAATTTTCCTGCCGAAATTGCATTCTCAATCCTGCACCCAGCTATCACCACTTCTGAGAAACTTGCTGATGCATGCCCAATCAGATGGGAAAAGAAAGGTTCCTCTATGTGTTGATAAAAGTGAAAGTGAGGTCCTTTTCAGGCATCGGGTGGTGATCCTTGCAGCCAATGCTCTCCAGCGCTGAGCATACTCCTTGAAAGTCTCTTCTTTCTTCTTCTTCAGATTGCTTAAATCCCATACCGAGGGCGCCATCTCAATGTTAAACTTATACTGATTAAAAAATGCCCTAGCCAACTTGTCCCAAGTATCAATTTCTTGTGGTCTAATTGGGCGTACCAGGCCAAAGCAGCACCAGTAAGACTGTCCTGGAAGGTTTGCACCATCAGCTTGTCAAACTTTGTATTGCCCCATTCGTCGTACATACAATCTGGTATGCATATTAGGGCAACCTGTCCCGTCATATTTTTCAAATTCCGGTGCCTTAAATTTCTCAGGGAAGGCACCTTCCTCATATTGAGGCAAATTCAGGATCGCGGTTTGATCAAAACCATCGAACGTCTTCATTTTCTCAAACAGTTTTCTCTCCATTTCTTTAGCCTGAGCTTCCAGTTCTTTCTTCAACTCAGCCGCATTAAACTCATTTGATGACTCCTCTTGCTGAATAAGCTGCCCCTCAATTTCTTTTCCTTTCTGTGCCCTTGAGGATTCTTCAGGAGTTGTAGGGGTCTTGAGTTGGGCAAGACTCTGTGTTAAAGCCTGCATCTGTTCAGCAATTCCAAGGAGGGTTTGTTCCACGGTGTTGAGTCTTTGTTCATTGGTCTGGTCTGTGGGGTTACTCCCGGTGTTAGACATCTTAGCTCGGGATCTGGTAACAATAGGGCTCCTAACCGGCTTGGACGCTATCTTTCAAGTTTTAAACTCGAATTTGCTAGACCTGGACATTTATCATTTATTAATATATTTTTTTTTAGAATAAATGAATTAATATACATATGCAAGAATGCAGATATGCTATCACACAGATGCAAATGGGGATATTGACCAATGATTTTTTTTTAAAAAAAATTTGTATTAAAAGATAATGTTTAACATAACAAAAACTTCTAATGGTTTAGAAACCTTATTTCCTATGACTGAATAAAACTACTTTCTAATGGTTTCAAAGAACCTTGATTCCTAAGGACTAAACCTAAATCAACTAAACCAGTCTTCTTGTCTTAGTGGGGCAAACAATCTTGTCTTCCAGGGCTAGAATTTTCTTTTGAGCTGCCTTCAACTCAGCCTCTAAAAATGAAATTCTGCTTCCAGCACTTTGCAGGCGATCCACCATTTCCCTCTCTCTTTCTTGGAAATCTCGGTGACATACTTCCAGGCGAGCCGAAACAGCTTCCATGTAAGCAATTGTTTCAGGGTCAGGTTCCGATGGTGCTGGTTGAAGGACATCGGGAGCTTCATATCGAATATCCTTATTCTTCTTCATTTGGCTAGCCACATACCACCTGGTTGCTCTATACTTCTTTGTTTCCTTATTTTCTGGCTCGACTTCAAAAACCGGCTTCACCTCTCTATTTTCCCATATAGCTCGGATTTGATTTACTTGATTCTTTAGCTGGTAGTATCTTGGTTGGATCCAAATAATCCAGAGTGACTTGCTCCAAATTAGGCTTGACAGTAATATCTTGCAGCATACCATACTGTCTGATAACACTTGAGGGGTAATAACCAGTACAGCCGGTGAGTCCAATTAGGGGTACTGCCATGTATTCCTTGCAACTTAGGATGGCTGCAGGGCTTTTGAACCAGCGAGCTTGCCACATCATGTCTTCAGGTGGCATGTCTTCAAGAATGGCAATTATATCCCATAGAGGATGATCATCTTCCATGTGGACCCTTTCAGCAAAGGATTGGATGAGATCATATTTCAGGCTGATGAGGGATCCATTAGCCAAGTCTTTTCCGTAGTGCTTAATGTGGCTAGCAAACCAAACCATTAGTAAGTGCATGCTTGCTTTGAACTTGCCTTGTCCTTTAGACTTGATGTGATTCAGACTACGGACTTGTTCGGCTAGAAGAGCGGGAACATAGGATTTGCCAGCTAAATATTGAGAAACCAGCTCTATGACCCGGAAGTGGATGAACAAATTGCCATTAGGGAAGAGAATGGTTGCAAAAGCAGCTACTATGAAGGCATTAACCCGGTTTTCTTCCCAAACTTCAAGTGGTATACTGAAAGTGGATCGGTTGCTTTTAAATATTCAGGAGTTCCAAACCAGTCCATCAGTGTGGTTAGCGGATGCAATATTCATTGCAATCATTGATAGCTTCAATAATTGGTCCCCTCTTGATCCCCAAAAACTCTGATATAACACGGACCGGGCTATGCTTGAAATTTGGAATATAGATTCCTTCAGAGGTAGGAGGTGCTTGGAGTAGCCTAGTATATTCCTCAATGGTTGGGCTAAGTACATGCTGACCAAACGGAAGACAGCTTCTTCAGGTTCCCATAGATGAGTGAGGGCCCGGAACATGGTGAATGGAACATGGATCTTTGGTAGGCTGAGGATTGGGCCTAATCTATCTCAATGAATGACTTTGGACTGGAGTAAAACTGACAAACCATCGGTCCAGTAGGAGCATTGGATCCTTGAAAGGTTCCACTCGATTTTCTCTAATAAGGCGAGCCCATAAGCTATCGCTACTGTCGGTTGAAGACATCATTTTCTGAAAATTTTTAAAAGGTATAAGCTAATATTTAAAAATTTTTAATTTTTTGACAGCTTTTATTATTTTTTTTTAGAATTTTCTTTAAGTATTTTTTTTTATTTACATATGTACATTTATTTTTAACTTCATTTTTTTTTAGAAAAAGTTGGTCAAATCCCATGCTAATGAATGCATGATTTGGTAGGGTTCTATAGGTTCCCCGATTTAGTGTACTAAACCGGAGTGGGAGGACATTTCTTGATCTAGAGGGTGGAAAGCCACAGCCCCCGGACCTTACTTCGTCCTCCTCGCTTAGGCTCTTAAGACGGCCCTGGTACGACCGTATCTAGCACACATTATGCTAATGCAAATGCAAATGCAAACAAAGAAATCAAACTTTTGTTTTCTATTTTTTCATATTTTGCAAGGTTAGTATATATTTACAAAAAAATATTCAAGATAATATACAAAGAATCATATATTCACAAAAATTGAGCAAGGATAAATTTAAAATTTAAAATTCCTAAGTGGCTAGCCCTCTTTTTTTAAAAAAAAAATTATAGTCCCCAGTGGAGTCGCCAAGCTGTCGAGCCTGGATTTTTTTTTCCACTATTCTTATCTGGTTCATTTCTCTTAACCCGATTCACATTAAACCCGAACCTATTTAACATGAATCCTCGACTAGGGGTTAAAAGAAATTTTAAAAAAAATTTAGAGTCGCCACCCCGATATAAATCGGGAAAAAAAATAAAAAAGCTAGGATCAATGGGTCGGTTGACCCTAACTTAGCTACTAGTCTCGAAAATTTGATTTTAAAAAAAAAAACAAACTTTTAAAACCAGATATCATGGATTCGAGGGCTAACCTATTAAAACCAAATCGGTTACCACTTTTGGAATTTTAAATTTCTAATCTATCCTTTTCATACTCAAAAATCAATAAAAACATTATAGCACAAATATCTACAAGTCAAATTATTCATTTTTATTTTTATTATTTTTTTTATAATATCAATATCAACAAATAGATTTCATTTTTTTAACAAAAACTTATATTTACAAAATAATTATTCACAATATTAAAAACAAAAAAAAAACATTTTTTTATTTTTTATGTCGCCCCGCAGGTGCCTACGTACTCGCTAATCGAGATCAGACAAAACGTAGTTCTTTAAAAAAAAAATTAATTTGTTGATCAATTTTAATTTTTTGAACTCTTATCACTTTAAGTTCATTAAATTTTAAATTTTTTGTGAAAACCATTTTTGATGATCCTATGATCTAATCAATTGATTTTTTATTTTATGAAAATACAATTTTTCTAAGCCCAAAAATCATTTTTTTTTTAGAAATTTTGTTCTTTGGAAAATCCAATTTTATTACTTTTATTTATTTTTTACATTTTTTTTATTTTTTATTTTTTTAAAAAAAATCATCACATAAATTCACAATATATCCAGAATATATTAAAAAATATTAAAATCATTTTTCATGCATTAAATATGCATTTTCTAAAGCAATTTATGTATAAATACACATTAAAAAATATTTAAAAATATTAAAAATATCAAAAAAATAAATTTATATAAAAAATAAATATTTTGATTTTTCTGGATTTTTCTGTATTTTTCTGAATTTTCCTGAATTTTTTATGAATTTTTATAATTTTTTTACTATTTTTTATTTATTTTTTATTATTTTCTGAAATTAATTATATAATAAACTATTAATAAAATAATGCGGATTAACCTGGACCGTCAGATGAAGCGGACGAGATCTGGAGCGTCGATCTCGCTGACCGATCTGGATCGTCTGATCTTATTGACTCGATCTGGGCCGTCTGATCGCTTGATTGAATCTGGGCCGTCTGATCGCTTGATGAAATCTGGGCCGTCTGATCGCTTGATTGAATCTGGGCCGTCTGATCGCTTGATTGAATCTGGGCCGTCTGATCGCTTGATCAAATCTGAGCCGCTGATCTGCTTGATTGAATCTGGGCCGTCTGATCTGCTGGATTGAATCTGGACCGTCTGATCAGGGTTGACCGTTGATCGATGACCGACGACCGTTGACCGATGACCGACCGGGTTGGGATTTGGATTTTCGGGTCGGATTCGGATCTTCGTCGGGCGAGGAAGACGATGACGCGATCTTTCGAGCGTTCGTCGGCCGTCCCTGGTGGTTGTTGACCTCCCTAAGCTTGTCGGCCCGACTTCTATGCTGGTGGCGCGTCCGTTGGTGGTGGTGGCGTTCACTCAGAACCACCAGAAGCGGCGGTTCGCGGTGGTGGGTAGCGGCGGCGCAAATCCGAAAATAATAAAAAAATTGCAGAGGTTAATTCGATCAATTTGATCAAATTAAAGCACACTCGATCACTTTAAACTTGTTCCTAAAGCTCCTTAAACACTTTAATTGAATCAAAAACAATTCGAAATTCTCAAATTTCGAATTTTCTCTTTAAGAACCCTAATTTTCGAAATCTTCGAATTCACTCATTCTGATTGTGTTTTGTTCAAATTGACTTGTGCCTTTTGCTCCTAGGACCTCCTATTTATAGGTTGCAAGCTCAATTTACGTTTCAAACCGTTTCAAAAATGAATTGATTTTTGCCCCTTGATTTTTCACGAATTTAATTAGAAAATCCATGATTAATTTGTTTGAAACTGATGAATTGATGATTGTTTTCATATTCCATGCCAGATTCATCCAATCAATTTTTGTAACTCCTCATTCATGTGCAATTGAATACTTTATACATTGAATTGTAACTTTTGGTTGTTTTTTGCACTAATTTTGTAACCACTTTGTAACCACTTTGCAATCCCATCATCAATTTTGACAATCAATGATTTTTGTCAGTTAAAAACTGATGCAAAGTAAGGCAAGAGTCACATTTGAGGAAAATGAAAAGACAAAAATGATAAAAAAAGGCAAAAATTTGCCTTTGCTAGGGTTTGAACCTGTGTCCTTGAGCTTGAGTGTGTGTTTGGGTCCATATGTTTAACCAACAGGCCATTTGGCCTGTGCCTTGATCACTTAGCCAACTTCATCAATACTTAAGGTTTTTGATAAAATGAATTTAATTAAATTTAAGCCTTAATTAATTGGGCAAAAATTGGGTGTCTACACATACATTAGACTTTTTTCATGCTCTTAGATAACTTGTAATAGCTTAATAATGGTGGAAAAGTGTTAGGAAGCTCAAGATCTATATTAGTTACAACAAAAATATCTTTTGAAAATTCGGATGAAAAATGAACCATATTTAGAAAAGTTATTTTTCAACTTCAAAATGTGTATTTTTTATTTAAAATGAAGGGCTTAAGGTATAGATAACATAAATGAGTGATTTTAATGAGTAAAGTTTAGATCTATGAGTTTATAGTTTACTACCATGGGTTTCTTTTATATTTATGTTCATATTAAGAGTAGATCTTAGTTTTGAGCTCAAACAAAAATTGTGAAATTCGTATTTTGGCAAGACTCCTATTTAAAAACACTTTCCAAAGGTCAAAATGAAGTTTTTACTTGAAATAATGAAGGCTTAATATATGTATATCATCAAGACATCTTTTTACAAGAATCAAAGGTGATTTTCAAAAGTTATTTTCAAAATAAAAATCTAATTTTTGGATTTTGGCCAAGGCATATTTTAAAAACATGTTTTCAACTCAAAAATGAAGTTTTTATTCAAGATGGAAAGCTCTTATGATATGATATGTAAGGAACGAATTTTCATAAGTTTAGATAGATTTTATCAAAAGGAATATCCAAGAATAAATTTTGTAAATTTGGATCTCAACCAAGACCAATTTTTAAAACCCATTTATCAACTCCAAAACTCATGTTTTATGTGAAGAATGAAGGGTATAAGTAATAGGTATCATTAAGTAGTGATTTTTACAAGTTGAAATGAGTTTTGATGAGATTAATGTGTAAAACAAGAAGTAGAATCAAGGTGGAAAATTTCTATTTATTAGTCAATTTGTGAAATTCGTAATTTTGAATGAAGGCCATAAGAACACCTATTATCCAAGCTCAAAATAAAATTTTTATGTAATGAATGAAGTCCTTAAGTAATAGGTATCATAAAGTCTTAAATTTTAATTCATTACATAGGTTTTTCCCAAAGGAATCACTCAAAAAATGGATTTTCTAATATTCGGATTTTTGAGTAAATCCTATTTGAAAACATATTTGCAAAGTGTAAAATGCAAATTTTTATGAAAAAGTAAAGTCCTTAGTGGTTGTGTATGGTTGAGCCTTAATTTTCTAAGTATCAAATGATTTTTACTTAAAGGAATCACCACAAAAACTAATTTTTAAAAAATTAGGATTTTGGAATCAACTCTACTTGAAAACATGTTTACAAAGTGTAAAATGGAAATTTTTATATAGAAATGAAGGTCATAGGTAATAGATATAATGAAGACTCAATTTTAACAAAGATAATTATATTTTCTTAAGTAATAAATCCAAAACAAATGGAAATGATCAAAGTTAGAAAACCAGTTTTTCATAAGTAGTCGTTATTATGATCTTGCAAAATAAAAAGTGATAAAATTTTCTTTTAGCAAAAAATCATCAAGATCATGCATAGATTAAACTCATCACATGCATTCATGTTAGGAAATCATTCATATTGCATGTACAGCTAATCTATATAGTACGAACATTTCAACATTTACAAAACTATTTTTCGGAATTGAAAATTGCCACTGTCCTAATCTGATCCGACCTTTCGAAGCTTCAAATTTTTCAAAACTTAACTATAATATTAGAAATAGATAGATCTTTCCAAATAGATATAAATCGATATATAATTTACGAAATTTCGAGTTCAAATGAGCATGTTATGGCCGTTTTAAGTTGGAATTTCTGCTTAGGATGAGAATTGCGAATTTGATAGTTTGTATAAGATTGTTTGGATTAGTTTAAGTTGAAATACTTATTAGAGTATTTCTTCCATTTTAGGTGATCCCGAAATCGACGATTCCCTACCATCAAATTACTTTTACTAAAAGACCGGTGATCCAATGGCCGAGTGAGTTTTCTCCTTATTATGTTACCTTGCTTGTGCTTGTAGCTAGTTGCATTAGAATTATAGGAACAAGATAAAAATCGATATGAATGGAGATGGATATATGATGAGACTGTGATGAATATATGCCAAAGAATACTAAAGCATATTGAAACCATGATTCGATTGGATAACTGCACTATTCATATTATTTCTGTTATGTGTATGATATTGGTTGGTCACTCTAAAGAATGTATGAATATTTTGACCTAAGCAAAAATTAAATTTGTCATGCATCGCATCGGAAATATTACATTTGGTAGCATGCTACTCCTACGCAGGTCGATCGGTATGGTCCAAGGACTCGTTTGGATAATGAGACCCGGTATTAGAGCTCATTCATAGGGAACTAAGGCGCATTGAGGATGCATTCCATGTGTGAGCCTAGTCGAGTTGAGTGCTATGAGCCGAGGGCTTGGGGACTAGTAGTGGTCGTGTAGACTTTCAATACCATCCCTAACTCAAGATATGGAGGGCATAAATCCGTTCCGTGTGTGGGTTCCAGATTCCCATACATAATTGTTTTCTCATGTTTTATTCATGCATAGCATATGGTTGATTATAACTTGCTTGTTATGGTACGGAATTAAGGGAATTCTCACTAAGCTAGTATAGCTTATACCCCAATAGATGTTTGAATGAACAAGTTATATCAAGAATGCTAAGTAGGGACCTAGATGGTTGGAGCCGAACATGACTTCGAGATTCCGACAAGAAATGAGAATGCTTGAAGTTATTAGCTAGGTTTTATTATTTACCTTGTAATAGTTTTATGTAGTGAAATCTTTTGATGAATTGTAATGGAAGTGTAATGTTTTGTATTTGGAGTATAGTAAATTGAAATTCCTTTACATTTTTACTCAAGTTATATCAATGTAAAATGTATTACTCCGATGAGTCTTCTCCATGTGTTAGACGCCTTGTATATAGTATGGAAGCCTTCGCATGACTGAGGTGGTCATTCTTAGGCTTTAATATTATGTACGACGAATTGCCACGTTTAGGATACCCTTCGGGATGTGACAGACCCTAACCACACCTGTTAATTAAAACCTGAGTTATCAAGATGATTTTCCCAAGGGCTTAGATTGAAGAAATCGAAAAAGGAGTTCTTTTGCAAAGAACAAAAGAGAAAGTTCTCTCAAATTATGTTTTTCATTCAATGATATTCTCCTGTTTACAACGATATATGTCTATATATAATAAAAGAAAATGACTAAAAGACACATGGGAAAAGACCCAAAATGTTGACATAAAACAATTCCCAAAACAAATAATAAATTCGGCATAGAAAAAAACACTTAAAGACAATACTGGAGATTAAAAGTTGCGTTGGAAAAATCCATATATTAATAACCGGTCCAAGAAGCTTTATTACACTTCTTGAAGTTTTCAGCATTCAATGTAACTTTCATCTCGAGATTCTCCATGCCTTTAACCTAAAATTAATGAAAAGACTCGAAAATCTTCAATCCTTTGAACCCCAAACTATCCTATCAACTCTTTTGGTTCTTGTTTTAATCTTTGAAGCTTTCATCATCGCACCTCTCATCCATTCGGATGGCTTGTTGAACTTCAAAATAGACGGCTTAAAAATTGAGGCTTCTAGGATCACATCAACTTATCTATGGTCAATAAAGCAAAGACAGTTGAGTAGGATTTGAATAAGATTAAAAGTAGTGAAATTCAGAGGAGTCAAGTTTATTTAGGAAAAAGACTAGCCTCTAATATCCTCACCCAAGAGAAAGCAAAGAGGCCTATCACTCATCAAGAAGGATCAATAATTTAAGATACTAAGGCGAAGTGTACCAGATGCTCTAGACCACATGATATCAAGGATTGTAAATGGCATGAAAATATTTGTTTTTCATGGGGTAAGGTCGAGCACAATCATAGATTTTGCACTAGGGAGAGTTTTTCCATGAATGTTTTGTTTTGAGTGTGGACAACGAGGACATAAGGCCATAGATTGTAGGGAGTCTGGTATACCAGTGGTTTCAGGAATTCAAATAGAACAATCTCGGAGTTAAGGATGGAGGGCGTTATCTAAGGTTTATGCCGTTCAACATAGGGAGATATCTAAGGTGAATACTGTTGCTGGTTAACAGTCTATACTCATGTATGGTGTTTAAGTAATCTTTGATATTGGTATAAAATTTTATGAATTTTTGGATCATTGTATTTGGATGTTGTGAGTGTGTTAAATGTATACTGGAATGAGTTTAGGAATTGGAGTTTAATCTACTAGATGGAGATTAGTTTATGAATAAGCTTGAAGTGCATCGTTATATCTGTAAGGAAAGTAGAGAAGAATTAAATTGCTAAAATGAAAAATTGAGTAAGAGTGGAGAAAGGTCTCATATTATGGTTGAAAGTACATTTAAGGTGAAAATCAGTAAAAGTAAAGATAATATATCAATATGGTGATGAAGGGTTAGAATACATGGCTTATGAAATAAGAGAAAGATAAATAATTGTAAGCCTTGGAAAATTTCAATAAATAATTTCAAGATGAACTTCGAAAATAAACCCTAAAAGCACTCCAAATTAAAACTGAACTTCGATAAGTCTTAAATCCCGAACGAATCCAGAAATTTTTTAATCTTATAAAAAATAAAAATCCTTAAAAACAAAATAAGAACTCAATATACTTCAAAAACCACTACGTACGATAAATTCTATATAATTCCAACTTATAGAATCGGGTAATATAGAACCCAAAAACAAATTATTAAAAAGTAAATAACGATGACATTTTCAGAAATAAAACTCAATTCAAAGAATTCCGAAAACGTCGAGAGATATTAAATACTTACAAAAATCAAATTTAAAATAAATTTCTCAAATCAATTATGTTGTATAAACATAAAATATTAGTTTCCAAATTGGCAAAGATCTAAACCGGAAAATCACCCGGAAACCCTAAGTGAAATATAATAGTTTAAGTCTGGCAATCTAGCGCCCTTAACCCTAGAGGCCAAGGTGTAGTTTAAATATGTAGAATAGCTCGTAGTAATATAAGTTTGTTTAAAAATATCAGATTAGTAAATTTTTAATCTATTTCGAACCCGTTCGGATACAGACTTCGAAAAGCGTGTTCCGGGGCTCGAGATATAAAAAATATACCATTAGTACCATTAGACTCGTAATTTCATAAGATTTCCAAATATATCAGTTATATAATTTTTCGAGTTATAAAAGTCATAGTTATAACCATTTTATTGTATTTTCATTACTACCGGTAATTAATTAGTCTTTTGCACTATTCACTTTTATTTCATTACACACTTTTATTATTCTTATGAAGCCTTATATTATTAGATAAATATTTTATATATTATAAAAAATTTTGTTTTTCTAAAATTTAGTTCGTTTCGGGTCTTTACGAGATCAGATTCTGTTTCAGACCCGATACAAAAAATAAAATAAATTAATTTAATAATTGAAAAATATTTAAAAAATATTTTTTTTTCATAAAATAATTTTTTAGAATTTTTTGGGTTATAAAAATATCATTTATAACTCATATTCGCGTATTTTGATCAAACGGGTAACATATTTGTTAAAATACTAAAATAATTCAAATAATTATATAATTTTAATTATGAAAAATCTGCTATAAATATTTGGAATAAATTTTCTAATAATTTTATTTTATTTTATTTTATTAAGAAAGTACTCTTACAACCCATACTTTTAAATACACCTTTTACATATCACTTCTTTTTCACTTCAGTCTTTTTACACTTCATTATATCACTTCATGGCAGATTTTTCCTTCTTTTGGCTGCCATTGTCCTTTAATTTACTCCTATTTTGACTAAAACAAATATATTCTACTCCTTAAAGAAGCAACAGATCCACATTTATTACACAATTCAATTTTTTTTAAGCCAATTCAAACAACCCTCTCCTCCTCTCTCTATTCACGTGCACACTCCACATATTCGCTGCCCTTGTTTATTTTTTTCTTCTTTCTTTCTTTCTTTCTTTCTTTCAATTAATACACTCATTTTCTCTCTCTCTTTCATTTACTCCTTTTATCCTTTTTCATTCCTTAACTTTTTCTCTCTCTTTTTCCTCTCTTTTCTTCTTCATTTTGTTCTTGTTTCTTCAAGAACACAAGCTGTCCCCATTTCTAAAATTTGCTTCCATACTTCATTCTTGAAGATTTTTAAGTAAACTTTCTTCTCAAAGCTTCCATAGATGATATAGGTAAGGTATAGTGAGAGTTTCATGCATCAAATGACCTTCCATAAGCTTAAGAGCTAAGGATGATGATGCCAAAAATGAAACACTCCTCTTCTCCATTATTATTTTCTTGTTTAAAGTTGTTATATTTTATAGATCTAACTTTTTGTAGCTTTGATTTTCGTTTATGCCATAGATCTTGTTATTTGAGTTATTATTTTTGTTATTGCTTATGATTTATACATATATTCATCATGCACATGACTATCATGGTGTTCATGCACTTATAACTAGTTTAGAAGACTAGATCTAGTTGTTTTAGGTTCATAAATGCATTAGGCTTTTGTTTTATGTTCATGAACAACTTGTAGTAGCATGATGATAGTAGGAAAGTTTTAGAAAGCTCAAGATCTATTTTATTTTCAACAAAAATCATTTTTGAAAATTCGGATGAAAAATGAACCATATTTAGAAAAGTTATTTTTCAACTTCAAAATGTATATTTTTCATTTAAAATGAAGGGCTTAGGGTATAGATAACATAAACAAAAGATTTTGATGAGTAAGTTTAGATCTATGAGTTTATAGTTTACTACCATGGATTTCTTTTATGTTCATGTTCATATTAAGTGTAGATCTTGATTTTGAACTCAAACAAAAATAGTGAAATTCGTATTTTGGTAAGACCCCTATTTAAAAACCACTTTTCAAGTATCAAAATGAAGTTTTTACTTAAGAAAATGAAGGCTTAATGTATGTACATTATCAAGACTTCTTTTTACAAGAATCAAATGTGATTTTCAAAGATTAATTTTCAAAACAAAGTTCTATTTTCGGATTTTGGCCAAGGCCTAGTTTAAAAACATGTTTTCCAACTCAAAAATGAAGTTTTATTCAAGATATGAAAGGCTCTTAAGATATGATATGTAAGGAATGGATTTTCATAAGTTTAAATAGATTTTATCAAAAGATATGTCCAAAAAAAATTTGGTAAATTCGGATCTCAACCAAGACCAATTTTGAAAACCCATTTATCAACTTCAAAACTTGTGTTTTATATGAAAAAATGAAGAGTTTAGATCATAGATATTATTAAGTAGTGATTTTTATAAGTTGAAATGAGATTTGATGAGATTAATGTATAAAACAAGAAATAGAATCAAGATGGGAAATTTTGAGTTAGTAGTCAATTTGTGAAATTTGTAATTTTGAATGAAGGCCATAAGAACACCTATTATCCAAGCTCAAAATGAAAGTTTTATGTAATGAATGGAGTCCTTAAGTAATAGGTACCATAAAGTTTTAAATTTTAATGCATTAAACAAGTTTTTCCCAAATGAATCATTCAAAAAGTGGATATTCTAAAATTCGGATTTTTGAGTAAATCATATTTGAAAACATATTTGCAAAGTGTAAAATGCAAATCTTTATGTAAAAATGAAGTCCTTAGTGGCTAGGCATGGTTGGGCTTTAATTTTCTAACTGTAAAATGATTTTTACTTAAAGGAATCACTCAAAAACTAATTTTACAAAAATTCGGATTTTAGAATCAACTCTACTTAAAGACATGTTTACAAAGTGTAAAATGGAAATTTTTATGTAAAAATGAAGGTCATAAGTAATATATATAATGACGACTCAATTTTAACAAAAATAATTATATTTTCTTAAGTAATAAATCCAAAATAAACGGAAATGATCAAAGTTAGAAAACTAGATTTTTATAAGTAGTTGTTATTATGGTCTTGCAAAATAAAAAGTTATAAAATTTTCTTTTAGCAAAAATCATCAAGATCATGCATAGATTAAACTCATCTCATGTCATTCATGTTAGGAAATCATCAATATTGCATGTATAGCTAATCTATATAGTAGGAACATTACAAACATTTATAAAACTATTTTTCGAAATTGAAATTTGCTACTGTCCTAATCTGATCCGACCTTTTTGAAGCTTCAAAGTTTTCAAAACTTAAATATAATATTAGAAATAGATAGATCTTTCGAAGTAGATATAAATCGATATATAATTTGCGAAATTCCGAGTTCAAATGACTAAGTTATGGCCGTTTTAAGTTAGAATTTCCGCTTATGACAAAAATTACGAATTTGATAGTTTATATAAGCTCGTTTGGATCAGTTTGAGTTGAAATACTTATTAGAGTATTTCTTCCTTTTTAGGTGACCCCGAATTCGATGATTCCCTACCACCATATTACTTTACTAAAAGACCGGTGATCCAATGGCCGAGTGAGTTTTCTCCTTATTTTATTACCTCGTTTGTGCTTGTAGCTAGTTGTACTAGAATTATAGGAATAAGATAAAAATCAATATGAATGGGGATGGGATATATAATAAGACTGTAATGAATGCATGACAAAGATTACTAAAGCATATCGAAACCACGATTCAATCGGATAACTGCACCGTACATATTATTACTATTATGTGTATGATATTGGTTGGTCATTCTAAAGAATATATGAATATTTTGACTTAAGCAAAAATTTAAATTGGTCATGCATCGCATCGGATATATTGCATTTAGTAGCGTGCTACTCCTACGCAGGTCGATCGGTATGGTCTGATGATGATTCGTTTGGATAATGAGACCCGGTATTAGAGCTCATTCATAGTGAACTAAGGCGCATGGGGATGTATTCCATGGGTGAGCCTAGCCGAGTCGAGTGCTATGAGCCGAGGGCTTGGGGACTAGCAGTGGTCATGTAGACTTCAATACCATTCCTAACCCAAGATACGAGAGCATAAATCCGTTATGTGTGTAGGTTCCGAATACCCATACATAATTGTTTGCTCATGTGTTTGTTCATGCATAGCATATGGTTGATTATGTGTGTGGGTTCCGGATACCCATACATAATTGTTTGCTCATGTGTTTGTTCATGCATAGCATATGCTTGATCATAACTTGCTTGTTATGGTACGGAATTAAGGGAATTCTCACTAAGCTAGTGTAGCTTATACCCCAATAGTTGTTTAAATGAACATGTTATCTCAAGAATGCAAAGTGGGGACCGAAATGGGTAGAGCCGAGAATGACTTTGGGATCTTGGCAAAGAATAAGAATGTTTGAAGTTATCAACTAGGTTTTATGATTTGCCTTGTAATAGTTTATGTAGGGAAGTCTTTGGATGAATGTAATTGAAGTTTAATGATTTGTATTTTGAAGTATAGTGATCGGTATATGAAGTATAGTGTTTTGTATCTGAAGTATAGTGAATTGTATTCCCTTTACATTGTTATTCAAGTGTATCAATATAAAATGTATCTCTCCAATGTGTTTCCTCTATGTGTTAGACGCCTTGTACATAGTGTGGAAGCCTTTACATGACTGAAGCGGTCATCCTAGGCTTTAATATTATGTACAGCAGACTGCCACGTTTAGGATACTCTTCGAGGCGTGACAATAATACTATGGAGATAAGATGATAAAAGAATTGAATAAACAAAAGTTTAAGAGTAAAAAAAAAAAAGATAGATGTATGGAGTTGACCAGAAGTAACTAATAGTGAAATTAAAAAGGCAAGAAATCCTCATGGATGATTAACAAATGGATTGTTAACTTGGCAGATGTAGTATTATAGACATGAAGATAAATGAGAAAGGTCTTAATGAAGAATAGATGAAAAGTATGGAGATAAACAATGATGACATCTATACTAATCTATGATGATGAATTTTGAGATGATTCTGAAAGAAAATCTATATGAAGATGTAAAATTGTTACATAAAAAGTAATACAAGTTTTGGAAGACAATTGGAAAAGTACGATGAATAAATAAAAGTTGTGGATTGTCTACGGTGTTTAATAGAGGTGATAAAACTAACTAGCAGATACGTAGATGCTATGATCATATGAAATAACAAAGTAATGTAAGGTTTGATCATTAGAGTTAGAGTTGAAAAATCTTGAATTTCGTGATTTGAGTTTTCTGATTTTTATTTGAAGAATTATAAGGTGAATACATCCTAAAGAAGTTCAATGGATATGGTAGTAATTAGGTAAAGTACAATGGTCAAATAATATTAATAAGTTGGATTGAATTTTCTTCAGTACAATATACAATTGTATAGAGGATGTAATGATTGATGAATTGAGAGATATAAAAGTATATAATCCAAGAAGAAATTTTGTTGAGTAGTAGATTTGATAGTTATAGAAGGATACTGCGTCCAAGCAAAGAACAATCATTTAATCTTAAGGCAAAGAATGGATTTGTATGGTAAAAAATTTTGGAGACAAAGTGCATTAATAATCTATATATCAAGAAATATTGGAACACTAGGAGTATTTATGTCAAAGGACGAGTTAGAAATTATTTGGTGATTTTAAAGGTTTGCCTAAGAACGTAAGTTTTAATTTTTTAAGTTTTAAGTATATACTGATGGAAAATATAAGAAAGTATATATTGGAGATTGAGAAAATATATTGGAAGTGATATGGTTAGTTAATGAGTATTTTGAGAATAGATGAATGATATGCAAGTGATGTGAATTATTTTTTATATGGAATAATAAGAATAAAAACTAAGTCGAATCAATAGAAGTACAAATAACACAGTGATATTTGGAGCCTCTAGAATTTAATACGATGGTTAAGGTTTTAAGCTTTCTCAACATCGCTCGAGGAATTGGATTGAAGATTTAATACAATGAAGTCGAGGCAAAATTTCTTGATGACTATTGTTAATATGTTTAAGCTATAAATCAAGAGGTGTGTTGTGAAGTAACGGAGGAAGTGAATCCAAATTTAGTGGTGAAAGTTAAGAATTAAAGAGACGTCAATGGAATTATATTCTAGCTAGAAGATATAAGCATGAAGATGGGTCAATATGGCATAAAGAATCAGAAATAAGAAGAAAATGAGTAACAGAGAACTGATGGATGCATAGATAAAAAGGAGATAGTGATTCAGGTAACTTTCGAGGAAGAAAGTTTTTTTAAGAGGAGAGAGATGTAATATATAGAAAAATATTTTATAAAGAAGGGCAAAGGAATGTCATTTGTTAATTAAGGAGAGGGAAATTTTGTTCATTCCTAATAAATGAGATATATAACAATCATCTCTCACATTGATTATGGTCAACAAATCCTTAAAGATAGTAAATCTTCAATAAATTATGATAAAGGGAAAAAGTTATCATATGTTGAAAAATAGGGGGGTTTTTATGGTCCACCTTAGTATTAACTTGATGGTTTTGTCTATGACCTATAGATGTTTGAAGAATAACTTTTGACAAAGGAAAATTGGTCTCTAGGCTACCGGCGTAAAGCTTTTGGACTTTTACAAAATTTGTGAAAGCCGGCAAGAAGGCTGCCGACGTAAGGACATAAGCTATTAGCATTGAAGGAAAGGCCACCAATGTAGGTGCCAGCTTTCCTGTTCAAAATGTTTATTATAAATAGAATTTTAGGGTTTATATTTCTGATAAGTTCTTCCTTTCTTTTAAACCATAGAGTGTCTGTTAGGGTTTTTAAGAGCACTTGAGAGGGAAATCTAAAGGAAAACAAGATCTTTGATCCGAGTAATGCGATCTCATCAAGATTCGTGCAGATTTATATGGAAACAACATCTTTCTCATAGATTTTCGTGTTTTTGAAGGAGTTCTTTCGAGAAACCCTAGTTTTAAATTAGGATATGTTCTTTGGGGAATTGATCAAGAAATAAGATTTGAATCAAGTAAGTTACATCTTTTTTATCGTAGATTTGAAATGAAAAGATTATTTTCAATGAATCATGTCTATTCTTATTAATTTCTCAAATCTAGGGTTTTTGAGGAAGTTATTCTTTTTTTAGGAATTTTGTCTGTTAATAATTGAAGAAAACCTAGGGTTTGGTTTTAGGAAGAATTAAAGGTGAGTTCTTATCCTATAAATCAAAGATTTTATAAAGTTCGATTTTATGTAGAAATTTTTCTGTTCTTGTTGATTTCCATATCGGGATTTTGAAGAAAGATCTGTTCTTTTGGAAGTTTGAGGAGTTTGATAGAAGAAGAAGTTGTTGTTGTAGTTTCTATAAAAGGAGATTTTGAGATTTTCTGTTGTTGTTCATAAAGGATTTTAGATTTGCATAACTTTACTAGAATTAGAAAAGGTACGACCTTTCCTTGTTTGTTGTATTTGCTTACAAGTTTAGTTTTCTGATTGTTTCCTGTAAGAACAGATATATAAATAAACTTAATTCTATTTAACTTAATTGTTTTTCTGGTTGTCTTTGACTTTGACCAGTAAAGACCTGGCAGACAGTGATACTGGTGAGGCACCTTGATGATCCTTGTGTGTCGTTGTCCCTAGTGAAGTTGCACTTGAAGATGATTCCGGTAGATTTAGGTGATTTGGCAGTATGGCCACTAGTGTTTGGGAAGTACCCATTCACCAATATATGTATATAATTATCTATTTTCAAAGAGTTGGTTGATTTCTAATGGGGTCTGAGTTACCTCAGGTTTAGGACTAATGTATAGTAGTTCTAAATAATGTTGATTTGCTAGCTTAATAAAGATAATAATCTAGTTGTTTGCATTAGATTAAGTTTCATTTGATATTGTCACGCCACGAAGGGTACCCTAAATGTGGCAGTCCGCGTACATAATATTAAAGCCTAAGAATGACCACCTCAATCACGCGAAGGCTTCCATATTATGTACAAGGCGTCTAACACATAAAGGAGACACATCGGAATGATATATTTTATGTTGATACAATTGAGTAACAATGTAAAGGAAATAAAATCTACTATACTTTTGATACAAACCACTATACTTCAAAATACAAGTCATTCAACTTCAATTACATTCATCTGCAGACTTCCCTACATAAACTATTACAAGACAAATCATAAACTATCTGATAACTTCAAACATTCGTATCCTTTGCCAAAATCCCGGAGTCATTCCCGGCTCCAATCAATTCAGTCCCCACTTTGCATTCTTGAGATTACCTGTTCATTTAAACAACTATAGGGGTATAAGCTACACTAGCTTAGTGAGAATTCCCTTAATTCCATACCATAACAAGCAAGTCATAATCAACCATATGCTATGTAGGAGCAAACACATGAGCAAACAATTATGCATGGGTATCCGGAACCCACACACAGAACGGATTTACGCCCTCCGTATCTTGGGTTAGGGATGGTATTGAAGTCTACACGACTGCTGCTAGTCCCAAGCCCTCGGCTCATAGCACTCGCCTCGGCTAGGCTCACACATGGAATGCATCCCGATGCGCCTTAGTTCCCTATGAATGAGCTCTGATCCCGGGTCTCATTATCCAAACGAGTCCTCGGACCATACCGATCGACCTGCGTAGGAGTAGCACGCTACCAAATGCAATATGTCCGATGCGATGCATGATCAATTTACTTTTTGCTTAGGTCAAAATATTTATACATTCTTTAGAGTGACCAACCAATATCATACATATAACAGAAATAATATGAACAGTGCAGTTATCCAATCAAATCGTGGTTTCGATATGCTTTAGATTCTTTGGCATACATTCATCACGTCTCATCATATCCATCCCCATTCATATCGATTTTTATCTTGTTCCTATAATTCTAATGCAACTAACTACAAGCACAATCAAGGTAACAAAACAAGGAGAAAACTCACTCGGCCATTGGATCACCGGTCTTCTAGTAATAATAATCCGGTGGTAGGGAATCGTCGATCTCGGGATCTCCTAAAAAGGAAGAAATACTCTAATAAGTATTTCAACTCAAACTAATCTAAACGATCCTATACGAACTATCAAATTCGTAATTCTCGTCCTAAGCGGGATTCCAACTTAAAACGGCCATAACTTGGTCATTTTAACTCGGAATCTCGCAAATTATATATCGATTTCTATCTACTTCGAAAGATCTATCTATTTCTAATATTATTTTCAAGTTTTGAAAACTTTGAAGCTTTGAAAAGTTCGGATCAGATTAGGGCAGCAACAATTTCAATTTCCGAAAAATAGCGTTTTGTAATGTTTGTAATGTTCCTACTATATAAATTAGCTATACATGCAATATGAGTGTTTCCTAACATGAATGCATGAAATGAGTTTCATGTATACATGATCTTGATGATTTTTGGTAAAAGATAATTTGGAACTCCTTATTTTGCAAGACTTCAACTATAACTACTTTTTGAAAGTCTAGTTTTCTAACTTTGATCATTTCCATTGTTTTGGATTTATTGCTTAAGAAAATATAATTATTTTTGTTAAAATTGAGTCTTCATTATATATATTACTATGACCTTCATTTCTACATAAAAATTTCCATTTTACACTTTGTAAATATGTTTTCCAATATGATTTACTCAAAAATCCGAATTTTAGAAAATCCACTTTTTGAATGATTCATTTAGGGAAAACTTGTTTAAAGCATTAAATTTAAGGATTTACTATATCAATTACCTAAGGACTTCATTTAACACATAAAACTTGCAATTTGAGCTCAAATACTAAGTGATTACTTATGCATCATCTCAAATTACGAATTTGACAATTGATCACTAACTCAAAATTTTTCATTTTAATTCCATTACTTGTTTAACACCTTACTCATGCCTAAACTCATTTTAACTTGTAAAAATCATTGCTTAATGATATCTATTACCTATATACTTCATTTTTCACATAAAACATGAGTTTTGGAGTTGATACATGGGTTCTAAAAATTGGTCTTGGTTGGGATCCGAATTTACAAAATTCATTTTTGGTTATATCTTTTGATAAAATCTATCTAAGCTCATGAAAATCCATTCCTTACATATCATATCTTATGAGCCTTTCATTTCTTAAATAAAAACTTCATTTTTGAGTTGGAAAACATGTTTTTAAAATAGGCCTTGGCCAAAATCCGAAAATAGAATTTTTATTTTGAAAATAACTTTTGGAAATCACTTTTGATTCTTGTAAAAAGAAGTCTTGATGATATACATATATTAAGCCTTCATTTTTTAAGTAAAAATTACATTTTGACACTTGGAAAGTGGTTTTTAAATGAGGGTCTTGCCAAAATACGAATTTCACAATTTTGTTTGAGTTCATAACTAAGATCTATACTTAATATGAACATAAACATAAAACAAATGCATGGTAATAAGCTATAAACATCATGGATCTAAACTTCACTTATCAAAATCCTTCATTTATGGTATCTATACCCTAAGCCCTTCATTTTAAATGAAAAATACACATTTTGAAGTTGAAAAACCACTTTTCTAACTATGGTCCATTTTCATCCGAATTTTCAAAGTTGATTTTTGTTGAAAAAAATAGATCTTGGGTTTCCTACAACTTTCCTACCATCATCAAGCTATAGCAAGTTGTTCATGAACATAAACAAAGATCTAATGCATCTATGAACTCAAAACTTTAGATCTAGTTTTCTAAACTAGTTTTACATGCATGAATCACTAAGATAGACATGTGGATGCTAGATCTATGCATAAGTCATAAGGAATAACAAATATAACAACTTAAATAACAAGATCTATGGCATAAACAAAATCAAAGCTACAAAAATTTAGATCTACAAAATATATCAACTTTAAACAAGAAAATAATTGAAATACAAGATAATAAAAGTAGAGAAAAGAGAGAGTTTCATTTTGGCATCATCATCCTAAGCTTTAAGCTTATGGAAGGTCATTTGATGCATGAAACTTCATTATACTTTACCTATATCACCTATGGAAGCTTTGAGAGGAAGATTTACTTAAAAATCTTCAAGAAATATATGTGGAGGCTCAAGAATGGAATGGGGGCAGCTTGGTTCTTCTAAGAACAAGAGCAAAAATGGAGAGGAAAAGAGAGGAAAAAGAGAGAGAAAAAGCTAAGGAATGAAAAAGGAAAGAAGGAGTAAATGAAGGAGAGAGAGAAAATGAGTGTATTAAATGTGTTTTAATTAATTGAAGAGAGAAAAAAAATAAAACATGCAGAAAATAGAGGGGGGGCTGGCGTGAATTTGAGGAGAGAGGGAGAGAGGAAATTTTGTTGAATTTTGACTTGAAATTGTAATGTAATTAATGGTATGTGTAACTTTTTGAAGAAGGATTGAAATATAATTAATTTTAGTCAAAATAGGAGTAAATAAAGGACAATGGCAGCCATAAATAGGGTCAAAAATCTGCCATGAATTGTGGGATATGTGTAGAAAGATTGAAGTGAAAAGGAAGTGATATGTGTAAGGTGTACTTGAAGGTATGGGTTGTAAAAGTACTTTATTAATAAAATAAATTAAAATAAAATAAAATTAGAAAATTTATTCCAAATATTTGTAGCAGATTTTTCATAATTAAATTTAAATAATTATTTGAATTATTTTAGTATTTTAACAAATATGTTACCGGTATGATCAAAATATGCGATATGGGCTATAAATAATATTTTTATAACCCAAAAATTCTAAAAAATTATTTTATGAAAATATAAATATATTTAAAATATTTTTCAATTATTAAATTAATTTATTTTATTTTTAGTATCGGATCTTAAACAGAATCTGATCCCGTAAAGACCCGAAACGAACTAATTTTGGAAAAACAAAATTTTCTATAACTTATAAAATATTTATCTCAAAATATAAGGCTTTATAAGAATAATAAAATTTTGTAATGAAATAAAAATGAATAGTGCAAAAGACTAATCAATTACCGGTAATAGAAATACAATAAAAAGGTTATAACTGTAACTTTTATAACCCGAAAAATTATATACTTGATATATTTAAAATATTATGAAATTACGATTCTAACGGTACTATTGGTATATTTTTATATCTCGAGCCCGGGACACGCTTTTCGAAGTCTGTATCCGAACGGGTTCGAAATAGGTCAAAAATTTACCAATCTGATATTTTTAAAAAACTCATATTACTATGAGCTATTCTACATATTTAACTACATCTCGGCCTCTAGGGTTAGGGGCGCTAGATTGCCGGTCTTACACTATTGTATTCCGGTTAGGGTTTCCGGGTGATTTTTCGGTTTAGGCCTTTGCCAATTTGGAAACTGATATTTATGTTTATACAACATATTTAAATTGAGAAATTTATTTTAAATTTTATTTTGTAAGTATTTAATATCTCTTAATGTTCTCGGAATTCTTGAAGTGAGTTTTATTTCCGAAGGTCAATCATTATTTACTTTTTAATAGTTTGTTTTTGGGCTTTATATTACCCGATTTTATAAGCCGGAGTTAGATATGGAATTTTTCGTACGTCGTGGTTTTGAATTTGAAGACCACTGTGTTCTTATTTAATTTTTAAAGATTTTCATTTTCTCAAGATTGAGAAGTTTCTGAATTCGTTCGTGTTTTTGGACTAATTGAAATTCGGTTTTAATTTGGAGTGATTTTTAGGTTTATTTTCGAAGTTCATCTTGAAATTATTTACTGAAATTTTCCGGGCTTACAAATATATGTTGCGTGTGCATATAAATTTGTTTTGTGGATTGGCGTACTGGGCGATTTCATTCATTCCTTTCATTTTTCATGTGCAAGTGATGATGACGTAGTATTTGATTTATCTGGGTATGATCTGTACATAGATTATGGGGATGATGATAGCGGTCCAAATTACCCTGTTGAGGAATAGATTCACATATAGATTTATATGAGAAGAATTTTGAGATCATTTACAATATTTGGAACTATATTAAGAATTTATATATTAAAAAGGATTTTTGAAATTTTATGTGTTTTGGATTTGTTGGCTTTGGTTTTTCCAACATTGTTTGGATCAATAGGATGTTTGAAAAGATTGTTATTTACAAGTTTTATAGGATTTGAACTTACTGTTGTATCATCAGAGAGAGTTATGAAGATTATATTTTATATGTTTTAAATTATGGTGTTAGAATGTTGTAGCCTTTGCATGTCCTGTTTAAGAGAGGACACGTGGCAGATTGTAATTGCCAATATGTTAAGGCATTACAAATCCTTCGGTGAATTTTAGAATCAAAATTTTCAATTATCACCAAAAGTTAAAACTAAGTCAACCCTTAACCATAGACTCGGTTAAACGATCCCGAGAACTGAACAATATTAAATAATCACAAATAAAATGAAATAAACCATAGACGTTAAACAAAAAATTATAATACGGATGAAACCCTAAAATTTTATAATCATAAGAATAACTCAACAAAACCAGAAGTTAAACTGGAATTCTAAAAGTCAACAAAGCTTACAACAAACCCTAGTGTTTAAGATCCGGCAATCTCGTGCTCTTAATCCCTAAAACGAAATGGAAATAATTGTTGATAATAGTTCATAATAATATAAAGAAGCTTAAAATATCAAATTCACAAATTTCTAGTGTCCTTTGGATCGAATGGGATCAGTTTTCGAAAACTGTGCCACGGTGCACCGGACGAAAAAAAATATTCTATTAATACCAATAGACTCGTAAAAATATAAGGAATCTAAAAATATCAGTTTTAGAATTTTTCGGTAGCTAAAAATTACATGTATCGTATTTATACGCGTATTTTTATTACTATCGGTTTTTTATTTGTCTAGTCTACTATTTATAGTAATCTTCTACTATTCATCTATCTCTACTTTTTCTTACTACCTATTCTTACAACCTACATACCTATTTCTTACAAATTTCTTTTCCCATAAAAATTCTACACCACATATTACTAACTTCTCTTACATTTTTTTCTAAAATTAATTTTAATCATTTTCTCTCTCTTTTCTTCCCCATTGCCGTCCACCCCGTCTCTCTCTCTCCACTCTTAATTATTTTCTTTTTCAATTAATGTAATTACATCTAAATTTCACTCCAAAATTCTATAAATACCCCATTCCTCTTTCATTCTTTCACACAACTCATTTTACTATCAAAACTCTCTCAAATTCATTACATAAACACTTTGCATAAAGTTTTCCTCTACCAAAACTCTCTTTCGCCATATACTCACAAAATTTCTCTCTATACACAATCCAACTATCATTTCTTATTAACCACATAACCATACATTCACTACCATCTTCATACCACATAAACACTTTAGGTAAACTTCTTCCAACCATTTAGTTTATCCATGTCATGTAACTTAACATGACTATGGTATTGTTTTGAAACTCACATGAGTAGTAAAAGCAACAACATGTTCATGTTTGTTCTTGCACATGAAAATCATATTTTATTATCTTGATACTATGTATGTTGTTATTATTCATTGTTATTATTGTGCCAATTTCTTATTCATATCTAACTAAATATATTGATGTATTTATATATAATCTTTAGAGCATATAAACGTACTTGTTATTTATTTATTTTCATGTTTTGCAATTCATATATATTTCATGCTATTTTAAGACTAGTCTTTCTAGTCTTAGACTTGTCCATATCAAGTCAAAACAACATTTTCTTTCTTTTGTTTTTTCTTTTTGGGACTAGTCTATTCTTAGTCCCATGATACCTTGATAAAGCGAAGGTTCCCAATACTTGATAGTATTACATTGCTTATAATTATCTTGCTTTTCACCTTTTTCTTATATTTTTATCATCTATATACTACATGCTCATAATACATATATCTACATAATGATATTTTCTCAACTAAATTTAAAAGCAGAATTTTTCTTTAATAAAGGAACTTGAAACTAAATTTTATATTATGAGACTTATTAAATAATTGAGTTATTATCAACAATACATAAATGGAATAATATAAGTTTTCTAAAAGTTTTCTCAAATAACGAAGATAGCTTTACTAAGGAAATCTAAGAAATAAACACTTTCTTTTCATAATATGGTAACCTAAGTCTTAGGAAAATAATTTGTTGGTATTCAAAGTTTTTACAAAAAGTTTAAAATTAAACTCTTTTCAATTCTATAACAAAACCAAGAAGCAAACTAGTTTTCAAAGTTAAGATAAAATCAACCCATAAAGTTATAAACCCACTTAGGAAAATAATGATTTTCAATTTTCTAAAGAAGAAACTTATTTTCAAAGAATATAAATATGATAAGATCAAAAATAAAGGATTTTATCAATAAAGAGGATTCTTTTCAAATAAAAATTTGTAGAAGAAATAAAAGACCAAGTTTTAGAAAATAATAAATTATTGGAAAAAGGAATGAGGAAAATAAAATAAGAATATACTCATTTATAATAACCTAGTAAAATATAAAGTTTCTTCAAAATACTTGAAAAAAAATTTATCAAGTTAAGTTTTAATACTTCAAAATGAATTGTTTTATGAAATAAATTTTTGAGACACTATCATTAGAATTTTTGCATATAAAGTAAGCTTATCTATATACTCAAGGGATTTATCAATCATATATATATATACATTTACTAATGGATTTTTGAATAAAGTTGAGTTGGAAAATTGTTTCGCAAAATCTGGAAATATTCGTTTTGAATTTGTACCCTACATTTTTGGAACCCAAACGACCTAATATGACAAAAATAGCCTTAGAAATAAATAGATATTTTTGAATAGGTAGAAAACGGTATATTATATGCGAAATTCCGAGTTAAAATGAGCAAGTTATGACCATTTTAAATTGGAATTTCATTCTATACGATTTTGACGAACATAGTGAAATAAAATTAGAAAGCTTAAGTAAAATTTCTACAAAATACTCATATCGGGTATTTCTTTTGTCTAGGTGACGAAGGATATGAGATTATCCTTCCTGAGGATTGCTACGACTAAGAAGATTACGAAATGGATGAGTGAGTTATTCCTCTTAATTTCGTTACCTTACTTGTGCTTATAAAGCAGTGGCATTAGTATACTAAAAAAAAGATAAAAATATATATGTATGGGGAATCCAGGGATATATATATATATATATATATGTGATTTTATGCTTATGTGTGAAATGAGAATTAAGAATATCGTAACTTCAAACTGCCTATTTAAGTGTTTTGTTTAGTTACTTGTATGACTACTTATTGTTTGCTGAATTGATTGATCACCCCCTAATAAACCTTGTCAAGGTTTGGCTTAAGAAAAATAAAACGCTCATGCATAGCATCATCGAGTCACATCTTTTCGAAAGGCTGCTACTCCTACACGATAGTTGGATTAGTCGTTATCGTGCTGGGACACGGGCCATGTTCCTTCCTAAAGAGTCCAAATCGCTCAGGAAATGCGACTTTAGGTTCGAAGCCGAGTCAACCGAACGCTTTGGGTAGGGACCTGGGGACTAGAAGTAGAAGGTCATGGATCTTCATCAACAATTCCCTAACCTTTGATACGGACGAGTAAATCCATTCTATATATGGTTTCCCGATAACTATATATATTTGTGAAATCATGTGATTGTTGCATTGTATGCATAGCATATGTGTGAAAATTTAATGAACTTGTTTGAAACCATGGTGCGAATGAAAAGAAATACCTCATTAAGCTAGTTATAAGCTTATACACCTATAGATTTTGTTGAAACAGGTATACCCATAGCTTAAATCGAAGATCATGACATTAAGGAAGTCGTGGAAGAATGTTAAACTTTTATGAAGGCAATGGGAACATAGGATGAAGTTACCTTGTAAGGTTCCTTATATGTAATGTATGCTATGTTAGTATTTTGGAAATTTCTAAGGAGTGTATTTATCTTAACTTGAAGACAATAGAGGGATATATCCCTAAGAATTGTAATTTACCATGTTTATGTTTTATGATAAGTATTCTCGTTATCTTATTACTTAATTATTATCAATATAAATTGCGCTACTCTGATGTGTTCCCTTGGTTGTGATGTACGCCTTGTACATGATATGGAAGCCTTTGCGTGACTGAGGTAGTCATTCTTAGGCTTTAGTATTGTGTACGGCGGACTACCACGTTTAGGGTACCCCTCGGGGCGTGACATCTCCCCTCCTAAAAGAGACTTTCGTCCTCAAAAGTTACCTGATTCATTGAAAAGTTCAGGGTACATAGCTCGCATCACCTCTTCTAACTCCCAAGTTACTTTTCGCTCGGTTTGATTTGTCCATAGAACCTTCACGTACTTGATCACATGTCTCCTCAATATCTTTTCTTTTGAATCCAAAATTCTTACTGGCTTCTCTCGGGTTGAAAGATTAGCTTGAACTTTCAACGATTCTAGCTCAAAAATTTGTTTAGGGTATTGCACATATTTCCTCAACAAAGATACATGAGATACATTGTACACTCCCTCTAAACTCGGTGAAAGTGCTAGTTAATAAGCCATGTCTCCAATTCTTTCCAGGATTTAACTTCCCTCTCATATCAAATCTAATAACACCTTTTGTTTGTGATATCTTGAGCAAGACATGGTCTCCCACTTGAAATTCCAAAGGCCTTCTACTCTGTCGGCATAGTTTTTCTGATGACTTTAGGTTGTTTGCAATCTTTGTCTAATCAATTTAACTTTGTCAATAGAGTCCTGCACTAACTCTAGTCCCAAAATCTATCTTTCACCAACTTCATCCCATTGAATTGGTGATCTGCACTTCCTGTCATATAAGGCTTCATAAGGTGGCAATCCAATCGATGCTTGGTAACTGTTATTATAGGCAAATTTTACTAGTGGCAAATGATTAACCCAACTATCTTTGAAGTCCAAAATGCATGCCTTTAACAAATCCTCCAAAATATGAATAGTTCGTTCAGATTGTCCATCGGTCTAGGGATGATAAGCAGTGTTAAATACAACTTTAGTGCCCAATGCTTGATGTAGACTTTTCCAGAATCTCCCAACAAATCAGGTGTCTTTGTCAAACACAATCAACACTGGTATCCCATATAATCTCACTATCTCCCTGATGTACAGCGTTGCTAACCTTTCCATGTACACCCATTTCTAATCGATATAAAGTGGGCTACTTTAGTGAGTCTATCAACGATCAACCATACCAAATCAAGCTTTTCCTTAGTTCTTGGTAAAGTAGTAACAAAGTCCATAGTAATGTGCTCCCATTTCCATTGCGGTATCAACAAAGGCTTCAATTCACCTGCCGATCTTTTATGCTCTATATTGATTAACTGGCATGTGTAACACTTAGATACATACTGCGCTATCTCCTTCTTCATGTTTTTCTATCAATACAACTTCTTCAAATCTTGGTACATCTTGTTACCTCCCGGGTGGATTGAATAACTTGAATAATGTGCCTCTTTTAGTATTTCCTTTTTAAGATCTCCCTGGTCCGGCACACACAACCTTCCTTTGTATCTCAAGACACCATCTTCATTGATCTAAAACTCTGGGGCCCTTCCAATTCGCATCCTTCTTTTCACCTCTTGTATACTTGGATCATCAACTTGTGCTACTTTAATTCTTATCAACCTATGCTACTTTAATTCCAACAGAGTAGGTTGTATCTACATACTTGCTAATCTAGTGCCTACTTGATTGGTCATTATTTCCAACTCAAGTTTTCTCATCTTCTATCAAATGTCTCTCTAAAGTTATCAAAGCTGTTATGTTCTCAATTCTCTTCCTACTCAAATCATCAGCCACAACGTTGGCCTTCCTAGGTTGATATTGAATGTCAACATCATAATCCTTAATGAGATCTAACCATCTCCTCTATCTCATGTTTAGCTCTCTATGAGTAAAGATGTATTTCAAACTTTTGTGATTCGTATACACCTAACATCTTTCTCCATATAGGTAGTGTCTCCAAATTTTTAATGCGTGTATAACTGCTGCTAGCTCCAAATCATGTGTGGGATAATTCTTCTCATGTGGTTTCAACTGTCTGGATGCATATGCTATTACCCTGCCTCTTTGCATAAGCACACATCCTAGTCCTTACATAGAGGCATCACTGTAGATAGCATGCTCCTTACCACTTACGGATAAGGATAGCACCGGAGCCGACACTAATTTGTCTTTCAACTGCCGGAAACTGACTTCATAGTCTTCATTCCACTCATACTTTACCCCTTCCTGTGTCAATCTGGTCAATGGACTTGCTATCTTTGAAAAATCCTCTACAAACCTTCTATAATATCTTGATATTCCTAGGAAACTTCTAATTTCTGACTAGTTCTTCGAAGTTGGCCATTCCACTACTGCTTTCACTTTCTCAGGATTCACTGATATTCCATTTACATCCACAATATGTCCTAATAAGGCCACCTGTTCTAACCAGAATGCACATTTTGAAAACTTAGCATACAATTTCTCTTCTTGCAGTCTGGTCAAAACCAACCTTAGATGCTCTTCATGTTCTTCCTTCGACTTAGAGTACACCAACACATCATCAATGAAAACTACTACAAATCGATCCAAATAATCTCTAAAAACCCAATTCATTAGATCCATAGATACTGATGGCCCATTTGTGAGACTGAAAGGCATGACCATAAACTCGTAGTGTCCATACCTGGTCCTAAAAGCTTTCTTTTGAATATCCTCTGCCTTGACCCTCCACTGGTGATATCCTGATCTCAAATCAATCTTGAAAAATACTTGTGCTCCTGCTAACTGGTCAAAAAAATCGTATATTCTTGGTAACGAGTACTTATTCTTGATTGCCCTCTGGTTCAATTCTCTATAATCAATACACAACCTCATGCTTCCGTCTTTCTTCTTCACGAATAATACCGAAGCTCCCTAAGGCGACACACTAGGCCTAATGAACTTCTTCTTAAGCAACTCATTCAACTGAACTTTAAGTTTTGCAAGTTCCGTAGGAGCCATACAATATGGTGTCTTAGAAATTGGTAAAGTACTAGGCACCAATTCAATACAAAACTCGACATCTCTCTTAGGTGGTAATCCTGGTAAATCTTTTAGAAACACTTCAGGGTATTCACATACCACTAGTATTTGATCAAGATCCCTCTTTTGTTCCTCTTTTATCACCATGGCTGCCAAAGATGACCTTTCCCATAACTCATATGTAGGTAACACTAGTAATCTTTGTACAACTAATTTATGCACAAAGCAGTCTCCATCTAGCGTACTTAACTCTACTACTAGATTGTGGCAATCAATCTTTGCATGATATCTTGTCAACCAATCTACTCCCAGGATAACATTGAAATCTAACATGTCCAAGACTATCAAATTTGCATATAAGCATCTACCTCCTATTTCTACCTCTACATCTCTCCAAATCCTATTTAACAAAGCTCCCTCCCTAAAGGAGCATTCACAGAAAAACATCCATACACGTGCTCAACATTCATGCCATAAACAGATACGGAAAAATCAGAAACACATGAAAAACTAGCACTCGCGTCAAAAAGAACATGTGCACTATGCACAAGTATATGAAGCGTACCTACGATAGTGTCAACACTGGATGAGTCCCTATATTGTAGAGCATAAACTTTAGTTGGAACTCTCTGCCCTTGACCGATATGCTGTGGTCTACGAAACTGGGCTTGTCATGCCCCAAAGGTACTTTAAACGTAACAGTCCATCACACTTAATATTAAAGCTTAAGCATGACAACCTTAGTCATTCCCAAAAGCTTTGATATTAAGTGTAAAGCGTGCTCTCACAAATTTAGAGGACCATATTTTGAAATATGAAGCTTAAGAAGATACAATAAACAAATTAAGAAAAAGGAATTCATAATATTCATTTATTCATAATAATTGTCTTACAAGTCTTAAGGGCATTCCCCCACTAAAATAACTATAATCTATTACAAGAAATTTTCTATGAAGTCTATATCTAAACTAATGCTAAACTTCATCTAAAAATTCCTTAACCAAAAGGGGGAAAATACCTGGCTGCAGGTCCACGTGGGCTTAACCACAAATAGTTAAACTGCAAAAGATATCTATAGGGGTATAAGCTAATAGGCTTAGTGAGAATCATTTCCATAAGCAAATTCTTGTGTAGTAAAACTCAAACAAGTTATTTAAGCATTCAAGTGAAATGCAACATACATGTGAATAAGCAAGGCATATAGTTTTCCGAGAATTATATGTTGAATGGATTTATGCCCTCCATTCGGGGTTTGGTGATAAGTAATCTCAAAACGAGTAGTTTTAGTTAAGTTATGCTTTCGATCTTTACCGCCAAGCATATTAAGTCTACTCGAGTTGAGCCATGCCTTCGGATTACCACCAAGCATTGGTTTGATTCTATGTTGCCAAGCAATCGCTTTCGATGATAGTCGCCAAGTGTTGCTTTTGACCGTGCTACTATCTTTTTCACCCAAGGATAATAACCCCATGCAATGTAACTCACTGCGTGGTATACATAAATCAATTTATTTAAGATATCATGGCATCATTATTATCAATTTTAAGGTGATCATAGAATATCATACATATCAAGTTCTATACTAAAACAAATGATTACTTACAATCAATTATTGTCTCGATATTCTTAGAATTCTTTCAACGATTTTTACATACATATCAATTTGTCTTTTCCTAATTCTAGTGCTACTAAACTACAAGCACAATCCAAGCAAAGTGTTTTAAGGAAATAAACTAATGTTGCCATGGCGATAATTCTTCCAAATGGATGAGTTGAAAAAATAATCCACTTAATCAAAATAACCCTTGGGATACGGGTATTCCTCCTTGAGATCACCTAGTCAAGAAAAATACCCGAAATGAGTATTTTCTGATAACCTTCTTGAAATTTGACAACACTATGTCATAAGAACATCAAAGTTCGCATAGAAGATAATTCCCATTTAAAATGGCCATAAATTGGTCATTTTAACTCGGAATTGCACATTTAATATACCGATTTCTACCTATTCGAAAAGATCTATCCATTTCTAAAACTATTTTCATCAAACTAGGTCATTTAGGCTCTAAAACAATGGCAATCAGATTTACCACGAATTTTCCCATTCCAAAAGCATTTGTTTCAAACATTAAATCATCCAAAATTGCTTTGATAAATACTTAGTTATCTACATAGTTAAGAAGTTCCTTTTTATCGATATATAGCTCATATTTCATCTACGCTCAGGTGTTTGTTGTCCAACCAAAATGCTTTAGTAAAACAATGTTAGTTAGAAGTTTAGAAAATCATATGAAATCCATTTTGTAAATCCTTTAAAATGAATATTTTGATTCTTTTGTTTTCAAAGAATTATCTTGTATTAAATATAAATTTCCCTATTTTCTTTTTTAGAAAATTTTCATGTTAGTGTCGCTTTTCTTATTAGTTTTTTATATAATTTTTCTTCGACCATTACTTGGAAAATCTTGGTTTGATTGAAAACTCTCATTCCCTTTTTTATAGGGTTTCTTTTATATTTGTTTAATGGAAAAATTTTGCATCAAAAGTCATCTTCTTTTGGAAAAAATGTAATATAGAAATGATTAAAAGCTTTTCAAAATAAAGTAGCTTTAAAATTACAGTAAGTTCTTCTTAAAGTTTTTTAAAGAATAGATTTACTTTTGTTAAATCATAAATCCTAAATTTCATCTAGAAACCATTCCTATGTGATAAAATCTCCTTTTTGTAAAAGTATAATTGAAGCTTAAAGGTTTGGACAACAATCTTTATGTGTATGATTATGAGAATACTAGCAAGCAAAAGTAATATAACAAATAATAAATAAAGTCAAGTATGGGGAGTTTTAGCTTCTTCAAGGCTCCCCAGACTAAGAAATAGACTAGTTCCAAATAGAAAGAGAAAATAAAAGAGAGAAAATTATTTTGACTTGATGAGGATAAGTCTAAGACTAGAAATTAGTCTTAAATTAACATGAAAGAAATAAATTACAAAGAAAGAAAATAAATAAATTGCTTTGCATAAAAGTAAATAAATTGCAAATGAGCTTATACGCTCTAAAGAATATTATATATATATATATAGATACATAATTATGTTTAGTTAGATATAATAACAACAATAATATGAGCAAAGTAAAATAACAACATAAATTTATAAATGGATATTCATGAACATGAACAATACATGAACATAGTGTAGTTTCTATAACATTAAGTTTTATGAAACTCACATCATGGTCATGTAAAGTTACACGATATGGTAAGAAGAAGCATATAAAGAAAAATTTACCTAAAAAGGATTTTGGAGTAATTTGGGTTTTGTGTATGTAAAAAGGGGTTTGAGAGTATTTGGGAGAGTTTTGAGAGTATATGTGGAGAGAGTTTTGAGAGAATATGTGGAGAGTGTTTTGAGAGGAAAATTGTCACACCCCGAAGGGTACCCTAAACGTGGCAGTCTGCCGTACACAATATTAAAGCCTAAGAATGACCACCCCAGTCACGTGAAGGCTTCCATACTATGTACAAGGCGTCTAACACATAAAGGAGACACATCGGAATGATACATTTTATGTTGATACAATTGAGTAACAATGTAAAGGAAATACAAATTTACTATACTTCAGATACAAATCACTACACTTCATATATGAATCACTGCACTTCAAAATACAAATCATTCAACTCCAATTACATTCATCCACAAACTTCCTTACATAAACTATTACAAGAGAAATCATAAAACTAGCAGATAACTTCAAACATTCGTATTCTTTGCCAAAATCCCAAAGTCATTCCCGGCTCCAACCAATTCGGTCCCTACTTTGCATTCTTGAGATAACCTGCTCATTTAAACAACTATTGGGGTATAAGCTACACTAGCTTAGTGAGAATCCCCTTAATTCCGTACCATAACAAACAAGTTATAATAAGTCATATGCTATGCATGAACAAACACGTGAGCAAGCAATTATCCATGGGTATCCGGAACCCACAAACAGAACGGATTTACGCCCTCCGTATCTTGGGTTAGGAATGTTATTGAGTCTATACGACCGCATCTAGTCCCCAAGCCCTCGGCTCTTAGCACTCGACTCGGCTAAGCTCATCCAAGAATGCATCCACATGCGCCTTAGTACCCCTAAATGAGCTCTGATACCAGCCTCGTCACCCTAATGAATCCTTGGACCATACCGATCGACCTGCGTAGGAGTAGCATGCTACCAAATGCAATATGTCCGATGCGATGCATGCCAATTTAATTTTTTTTCTTAGGTCAAAATATTTATACATTCTTTAGAGTGACCAACCAATATCACATACATAACAGAAATAATATGAACAGTGCAGTTATCCAATCGAATCATGGTTTCGATATGCTTTAGTATTCTTTGGCATACATTCATCACAGTCATCATATATCCCATCCCCATTCATATCGATTTTTATCTTGTTCCTATAATTCTAATGCAACTAACTACAAGCACATCAAGGTAACAAAACAAGGAGAAAACTCACTCGGCCATTGGATCAGGTTTCTAGTAATAATAATTCGGTGGTAGGGAATCGTCGATTTCGGGATCACCTAAAAGGAAGAAATACTCTAATAAGTATTTCAACTCAAACTAATCTAAACGATTTTATACGAACTTCAAATTCGTAATTCGCGTCCTAAGCGGGAATTCCAACTTAAAACGGCCATAACTTGGTCATTTTAACTCGGAATCTCGCAAATTATATATCAATTTCTATATAATTCGAAAGATCTACCTAATTCTAATATTATATTTAAGTTTTGAAAACATTGAAGCTTCAAAAAGTCATATCAGATTAGGGCAGCAACAATTTCAATTTCCGAAAAATAGTTTTGTAAGAGTTTGTAATGTTCCTACTATAGAAATTGGCTATACATGCAATATGAATGATTTCCTAACATGAATGACATGAGATGAGCTTAATGTATGCATGATCTTGATGATTTTGCTAAAAGAAAATTTTATAACTCCTTATATTACAAGACTTCAAGGATAACTACTTTTAAGAATACTAGTTTCCTAACTTTGATTATTTCCATTTGTTTTGGATTTATTACTTAAGAAAATATAATTATTTTTGTTAAAATTGAGTCTTCATTATATATACTTATGACCTTCATTTCTACATAAAAATTTTCATTTTGCACTTTGTAAACATGTTTTCAAGTGGGGTTGATTCCAAAATCCGAATTTGGTAAAAATTGGTTCTTGAGTGATTCCTTTAAGTAAAAATCATTTGATATTTAGAAAATTAGGGCTCAATCATACATAACCACTAAGGACTTCATTTTTACAAAAAATTTGCATTTTACACTTTGCAAATATGTTTTACAATATGATTTACTCAAAAATCCGAATTTTAGAAAATCCACTTTTTGAATGATTCCTTTGGGAAAAACTTGTTTAAAGCATTAAAATTTAAGACTTTACTATATCTTTACCTAAGGACTTCATTTAACACATAAAACTTGCAATTTGAGCTCAAATACTAAGTGATTACATATGCATCATCTCAAATTACGAATTTGACAATTTGATCACTAACTCAAAATTTTCCATTTTAATTCCATTACTTGTTTTACACATTACTCATGCCTAAACTCATTTTAACTTGTAAAAATCATTGCTTAATGAATCTATTACCTATATACTTATTTTTCACATAAAACATGAGTTTTGGAGTTGATAAATGGGTTTTAAAAATTGGTCTTGGTTGGGATCCGAATTTAAAAATTTATTTTTGGTCATATCTTTTGATAAAATCTATCTAACTCATGAAAATTCATTCCTTACATATCTATCTTAAGAGCCTTTCATTTCTTAAATAAAAACTCATTTTTGAGTTGGAAAACATGTTTTTAAATATACCTTGGCCAAAATCCGAAAATAAGATTTTTATTTTGAAAATAACTTTTGAAAATCACATTAGATTCTTGTAAAAAGAAGTCTTGATGATATCATATATAAGCCTTCATTTTCTTAAGTAAAAATTACATTTTGACACTTGGAAAGTGGTTTTTAAATATGAGTCTTGCCAAAATACGAATTTCACTACTTTTGTTCAAGTTCAAATCTAAGATCTACACATAATATGAATATAGATCTAAACTTTATGTATCAAAATCATTCATTTATGTTGTCTATACCCTAAGCCCTTCATTTTAAATGAAAATTACACATTTTGGAGTTGAAAAACAACTTTTCTAAATATGATTCCATTTTCATCCGAATTTTCAAAATTGATTTTTGTTGAAAATAAAATAGATCTTGAGTTTCCTACAACTTTCCTACTATCATCATGCTATCACAAGTTGCTCATGAACATAAAATAAAGATCTAATTTTATGAACTCAAAACACTAGATCTAGTCTTTTAAACTAGTTTTAAATGCATGAATCACTAAGATGGACATGTGGATGATAGATCTATACATAAATCATAAGAAATAACAAATATAACAACTTAAATAACAAGATCTATGGCATAAACGAAAATCAAAGCTACGAAAATTTAGATCTACAAAATATATCAACTTTAAACAAGAAAAAAATTGAAATACAAGATAATAAAAATAGAGAAAAGGAGTGTTTCATTATTGGCATCATCATCCTAAGCTTTTAAGCTTATGGAAGGTCATTTAATGCATGAAACATTCATTACACTTTACCTCTATCACCTATAGAGCTTTGGGAAGAAGATTTGCTTAGAAATCTTTAAGAATGAAGTGTGGAAGCCATGGAAGAAGAAGGGGGCAGCTTGTTTTTCATGGAAGAACAAGAGAAAATGAAGAAGAAAGAGAGGAAAAATGAGAGAGAAAAGTTAATGAATGAAAGAGGGAAAGTGAGTAAATGAAGGAGAGAAAGAAAATGAGTGTTTTAATTGAATAAAAGAAGAGAAAAAATAAAACAAGGCAGCCAATACTTGGACATGCTGCACGTGAATGTGAAGAGAGGAGAGAGAGAGTTTTGTTGAAATTTGACTCAAAATTGAATTGTATAATTAATGTGTAATGTAAGTTTTTGAAGAAGGATTGAATTATATTTATTTTTAGTCAAAATAGGAGTAAATAAAGGACAATGACAGCCATAAAGAAGGGTCAAAATCTGCCATGAAGTGTGGGTTAATGTGTAGAAAGATTGAAGTGAAAAGGAAGCGATATGTGTAAGGTGTACTTGAAGGTATGGGTTGTAAAAGTATTTTATTAATGAAATAAAATAAAATTAGAAAATTTATTCCAAATATTTGTAGAAGATTTTTCATAATTAAATTTAAATAATTATTTGAATTATTTTAGTATTTTAACAAATATATTACCGGTACGATCAAAATACGCGAATATGGGCTATAAATAATATTTTTATAACCCGAAAAATTCTAAAAATTTATTTTATGAAAATAAAAATATTTTTAAAATATTTTCCAATTATCAGATTAATTGATTTTATTTTTAGTATCGGGTCTTAAACAGAATCTGATCCCGTAAAAGCCCGAACTAACTAAATTTTAGAAAAACAAAATTTTCTATAATATATAAAATATTTATCTAAAAATATAAAGCTTTATAGGAATAATAAAATTTTAAATGAAATAAAAATGAATAGTGCAAAAGACTAATCAATTACTGGTAATAATGGAAATATGATAAAAAGGTTATAACTGTAACTTTTATAACCCGAAAAATTATATAATTGATATATTTGGAAATCTTACGAAATTACTAGTCTAACGGTACTATTTTATTTTTTGATATCTCGAACCTCGGGACACACTTTTCGAAGTCTGTATCCGAACGGGTTCGAAATAGGTCAAAAATTTACCAATCTGATATTTTTAAACAAACTCATATTACTATGAGCTATTCTACTTATTTAAACTACATCTCGGCCTCTAGGGTTAGGGGCGCTAGATTGCCGGACTTAAACTATTGTATTCCGGTTAAGGTTTCCGGGTGATTTTTCCGGTTTAGATCCTTGCCAATTGGGAACTGATATTTTATATTTATATAACATATTTAATTTGAGAAATTTATTTTAAATTTTATTTTGTAAGTATTTAACATCTCTTAATGTTTTCAGAATTCTTGAATTGAGTTATATTTTCGAAAGTCAATCATTATTTATTTTTTAATAATTTGTTTTTGGGCTTTTATATTACCCGATTTTATAAGTTAAAGTTAAATATGGAATTTTTCGTACATAGTGTTTTTGAATTTTAAAACTGTTGAGTTCTTATTTTATTTTTAAGGGTTTCCATTTTCTCAAGATTAAGAAATTTCTAGATTCGTTCGTGCTTTTAGACTAGTTGAAATTTGGTTTTAATTTGGAGTGATTTTTAGGGTTTATTTTCTAAGTTCATTTTGGAATTATTTATTGAAATTTTTCGGGCCTTACAAAATTTTGGAGAGTTTTTGGTAGTGAATTTATGGGTAGATGAAGTGTGAAAGAAATAAAAGAGGAGGATATTTATAGGAAATGAGGAGTGAATTTTGTGTGATTTAAATAAAGAAAAATTGAAAAAAATTGAGAGAGAGGCAACAGAGGGGGGGGGGGGGGGGGGAGGGGCGGGCCCGCTGGCCATTATAGAGAGAGGGAGGGAGAGATAATATCTTTTTGTATTTTTGTTAATTAAAAGTAATAATGTGTAAGGTAGATGTGATATAAAGTTATGGGAAAGATAAAAAGTAAAGATAATAGGTATATAAAGTGTAAGAGTAGGTGTTAGAAAAAGTAGAGATAAATGAATAGTATAGAATAGTATGAATAATGTAATGTAAAGTAGATATGACTAACAAAGTACCGGTAGTAGGAAAATTCATTTAAATGCGATATCTGATATTTCTACTTATCGAAAAATTATAAAATTGATGTTTTTGAAAACCTTATATTTTTACAAGTCTAATGGTATATCCAGAATATTTTTACTATTTTGGGCCCTATGACACATTTTTCAAGAACTGTATCTGTTCGGGTCCAAAACGAATTGCGGTTTTGCTAATCTGATATTTTTGAGCTTCCTTATGTCATTACGAACTATTCTACATACTAATCTCTTACTTACTCACTTAGAGTTGCGAACATAGGATTGCCAGACATAAACTGTTACGTCTAACTAGGGTTTTGTTGACTTTAGGGTTTTTAGTTGACCTTTCGATTATGGTTTAAGCTTAACCGATTATAAAACTTAGGGGGTTTACAAGGCTCCTGGCCCAATTTGCTTTCTGTGGTCCTTGTAATCGATAGCCCGATGTCTTCTCTATCTACATTAAAACAGAAAACTTGTGGGAGGATCCTTTTTGTGCAGAATCTAATTATGACCAACATTACCACATGTAAAACAAGCACCTTCAACCCATTTGCAGTCTTTAAGGTCATGTGGTCTAAGGCATCTAGAGCACCTCTTCTTAGAGTTTTATGCTGTTGATCTATAAAACGAGGTAGTCAGTTTCTTTCCCCTATCTTGAATAGCAACACTAGTAGCTGGCCTCTTTCCTAAGAAAACTTGACCTCTCTAGGTTTCACGACTCTTCATTCAGTTCAGACCTTGCTCCACTGTTTTAGCCTTATTAACCACTGCTGAGTAGTTATTTAGATCCATTAAGTTCACTTGATATTGAATTTTTGGCTCCAGTCCGGTGATGAACCTACTAGTTACTATACCATACTACACTTATCTAACTATTCTAGAGCTTTAAGCTATAGATATATTGGGATTCTATTCCTACAAATTCGATAATATATAAAAATGCTATAAACAAATAAAACAACAGCTTAAGGTTAAGGCTAACCTGCAACTAACCCATGGTCATAGCCTCCATCTTCTTCTATGGCAGCAAACTCACATCCTTCCTCCTCATCATGGGCTTCCTCACACATCACTGACCATCCAGGTTATAAATCTTCATTCCATGCATTGATGTACCAAAGCAGCTCTCGTTCCCATTGCCACTGTTGGTTCTGACAAACATGGATCCTCCTGAAGGTTTAGAAGGCTTTGCCGGAACATTTTTCCTATTTGGGCACTCATTTGCAAAGTGCCCTAGCAGCTTACACATATAGCAAACACTGGTGTTTTTCTTGGGACACTCCAGGATTTTATGATCCGGACTATTGCAAAAATAGCACTTGTTTTGTAATTGCAGGCAAGACTTTGGATAATGCCCGCCTCGGCATTTCCAGCACGTGATATCCACCTCGGTCACTTCATTCTGATTGCTTCCACTTCCTTTGAAACTTCCAAAGGTCTTAAACTTTTTATTCTTAAATCCAGAACTCGGTCTTCGTAAGGCTTCCTTCCAAGCACAAACACTTTCCTTTCTGGAGCTTTTGTCTTCATTTTTGGCTCTTTCAATTATTCGAGTCCTTTCCACTAGCTCCCTAAAGCTTTTGATATCAAACTCCATCAAATGGATCCTCAAGTCCTCATCTAGTCCACTTAAGAAAACTTATCTTTTTAACTCCTCGCTATACTTGTCACGCCCTAAAGTGTACCCTAAACGTAATAATCCGCCACACTTAATATTAGAGTTTAAGCATGACAACCTTATTCATTCCCAAAAGCTTCGATATTAAGTGTAAGGCATACTCTCACAAATTTATAGGACCTGAAACTGCAGTAAAGCACACTTCTTAATATTCTAAAGATTTTAATTTCAAATATAAGTGGATTACTTAATCGGTCAGCAAAATCACCGGGTACAAAGCAGTATATTCTGGAAAGTCCAAGTCGTATCCACAGGGAGTTAATGGCTAATTACTAGATTTAAACTTTTACCCTAATCTAAGCAATTGATTTTTCAGATGTGTAATTAATCTAAATTAAAAACTAGATTTCAAATGACTTATCAAGGACTAAAACCATATGTTCCAGCAACTATAACGAGGGATTTAGGTTTAGGAGATGCAGGTGATATATGAATGATATATTTCTATTCTCATGTGAAATGACTCATACTTTAAATTGATATATAACATTGATTACTTGGGATTTAATCAAATTCATATAAGAATTGCTCACCTTTCGATGTAACAAAATCTTTCATAGCATAAATTATCCTATTAAGGTAATTTATCTACGATTTCAGGTTAATAGCATTTTACTCTCACTAAAATCACTATTCTAGTTAAGAATACAAAACAAGCACCGTTAAGTGACCCAAATTTGTAATCTAACGCATAAAGATTAATGAATTCTCAAGTTCTATCATAGATTTACATATTTCTATGACAAATCATAAAAAAAACCTAAGTTTTGCTTATGCGGATCATTGAATCCTTCTCAGGTATCTTTAATCCTTTCTATCTAATCTATATTGATCAGGCATAAACTAAACAGATTACAAACAAAGATAATCAAATTCCCAAATAATCAACACTAATATCAATTTAATTCATGCATCAAATCATTGAATCCATTCTTACATATCTAATTGACAATGAAAACATGCATCTCAATATACAATCAAGCATAACATAAAAGAATAGAGATTGAAAACACCTTAAAAATGGTTCCTTTTCAGAAACGGGACTTTCCAAATCCAAAATCCCACAATTGTAGGCAACGCTTGATTGTAGCTATACCCTAATCCACTCTAAATTGCTAGAACATTAGGGTCTTAGTGCCCTAAAAGAGAAACAAACAAGAACATTTTGTTTCCTAATTTTTCTGAGTATTTTTGTGTCTTACTTCTCTCTCTTTTTTTTTCTCAAAAACAATGTTAAATAGAGCAAATTTGCATGAAGAATACAGACTAACATAGCTGTACGCCGGCAGTTACAAAATGTATGCCGCCTGCGTAAATGTGGATCTTGTCGGCGTTCGTTGTATGAAAAGTGCCTCTTCAACTTACGCTTGATGAACATAGCCAGTGTTGCTTCAAATCTGGCCTGCGTAGATCATCATTCAAAATTTCCTATAGGATTATACGCAGGGACGTACGCTGGCGGCTTTGAATCCCAGAAGGCCGGCATTCCTTGCTTCACCAAACCCTACATTGGCTGCGTTCGAGCCTGTGTTAAGGATTTGCATTATGTGGACAAAGTACATAGGCTAAACGCCGGCGGCGTTGATGCAAAATTTGCCGGCGTATCTCCTTATTCCAAATGCTTGCTCCAAATTGTCTTCTACTGTAAGCCCCGGAAAATTTCAATAAATAATTCCAAAATGAACTGCGAAAATAAACCCTAAAAATCACTCTAAATTAAAACCGAATTTCGACAAGTCCTAAATCACGAACGAATCCAAAAATTTCTTATTAATGAGAAAATGAAAATCCTTAAAAATAAAATAAGAACTCAATGGTCTTTAAATTCAAAACCACGGCGTACAAAAATTTCATATTTAACTCCGATTTATAAAATTGGGTAATATAAAACCCAAAAACAAATTAATAAAAAGTAAATAACGATTAACTTTCGGAAATGAAACCCAATTCAAGAATTCCGAAAACGTTAAAAGATATTAAATACTTACAAAAATAAAACTTAAAATAAATTTCTCAAATTAAATATGTTGTATAAACATAAATATCAGTTTCCAAATTGGCAAGGATCTAAACCAGAAAAATCACTCGAAAACCCTAATCGGAATACAATAGCTTAAGTCCGACAATCTAGCGCCCTTAACCCTAGAGGCCGAGGTGTAGTTTAAATAAGTAGAATAGCTCGTAGTAATATAAGTTTGTTTAAAAATATCAAATTGGTAAATTTTTGACCTATCTCGAAACCGTTTGGATACAGCTTTGAAAAGAGTGTCCCGGGGCTTGAGATATCAAAAACATACCATTAGTACCGTTAGACTCGTAATTTTATAAGATTTCTAAATATATCAGTTATATAATTTTCGGGTTATAAAAGTTACAGTTATAACCTTTTATCGTATTTTCATTTCTACCGGTAATTGATTAGTCTTTTGCACTATTCATTTTATTTCATTACACAATTTTATTACTTTTATAATGTATACCCGGGTTTCCTAGTAATTAAGTAAACTTCGAAAACGGAAAATGAAACCTTAAACTGGTTTAGTTCAAGCTTTGTGAGAAAGACCTAGAAATCCTAATTCCGGCTTTTCCTCGGTTTCCAAATAAGAAACTTTTATAGGCAAAATTAATTTTGAATATAGTTCTTGATTATATTTCGAAACAAGAAAATATCAGATTTTAAGAAAATTTCAATTCCGGGTCATCCCTAGACCCATTATAGAAAAAAGTGCCCCGAAACTAGAATTTCAAAAATTTCCTTATGAATACTCATTTGAATCGAAATAAAATAAGGATTTTAAAGATATAAATTTCATAATTTTCCGGCTTACGAAAAATACAGTTATAACCTTCTTTTTCGTATTTTTCTTACTACCGGTAATTAAGTTGTCTTGATTACTATTCATTAATATTCACAAGTACAACCTATGACTACCCATTTGTACACCCTATTCTTAAAACCACTCAATTCCACTTTCTTTTCCAATGACTTTTGTCTCTTAATTATTATTACAAGTTATGGCATTAATGTACAAATCAATCAAACAAATCAATCAAAAGAAGGAAATTAAATCCCCCTTTTCTCTTGCATTGGTTGGCATGAAACCCACCCCAACAAGTTCCAATTTGCAAATTTTTTTATTTGTTTTATTCCATTTTAATCTAATTTCACTTTATATATAAACTACTTTTTCTTTCTCTCACTTCATTCTACACTTTTTAAGTTTTACAAAAGGTAAAACACTCTCTTTTTCTCTCCCTCTCAACCCTCAATGCCGTGAGCCTCCATGGCCTCCCACACACACACACAAAACTTGTTTCTTTTCCTTTTTACTCCTATTTTACTCTAAATAAAAGAACTTTCACTCCTTCTACTCATAGATCCTTGTAATAGCAAGGATATTCTTGGATATTTCAATTAAATGTCCCCATGATCTCTTGGTAGTGACAATGAAATATCAAAACAAGAATACCAAACCATCACAAAGTAGATCTAACATTTAAAGGAGCTTTCATGCCAAAAGCTTTATGTTTATCCATCAAAAAGTGTTTTGAACCAAAGATCTTTTATAAAAATGTGGTTTTTATGTTTTCAAAATCTATTTAAGAACTTGATATAGTAGATCTACCATTTTACCATTCATATACGTGTAGACATTAAGATCTCATCTTCATTTTGAGTTTATATGCATTAATGGTCTTTAATGTTTTTGTCCTTGGTAAATAACCTTTCTAATACATAGATCTATGGATAGATGAGTTAATAATACCAAAAAAGAAAACACTTTTCAAGAAATGAGTTAGTGTAAATTCGGATGACTTGAGAAACCTAGTTTAAAAACCCTTTTATCAACTTCTAAACATGTATTTTACAAGAAAAATGAAGTCTATAGGTGATAGATAATGTTTGGTAATATTTTTCATGAGTTTAAATGAGTTTTTACTAAAGAAAATATTTGAAACAAGAGGTAAAGCCTAATAGAAGTTTTGAGTCAAAAGTCTTGAAGGCCAAATTCGTAATAATGGACAGATGGGTAGAAAACACTAGTTTTCCAACTTCAAAAATGGTATTTTCTTAAATAAATGAAGTCCTTAGGGTATAGGTAAAACAAATACTTAAAGTTCTAAGTATAAAATGCATTTTTCTTAAAAGAATCAACTTGAAAATGAAGTTTTCTAAATTCGGATTTTTGGAACTACCCTTGTGTAAGACCCACTTAAAAGTTTACAAATGAAGAGTTTATTAAAGAAATAAAGGCATTAGGATATAGTTAATATAAGGGTCAAAATTTCTTTAAACAAAGTGGAGTTTTCCTAAAGAAAATCCTTGTAATAAGTAAGTGTGACCAAGTGTAGTAAACTTACTTGTTAAACAATAGCATGAAATGGTTTTCTAAGAAAAAGTTTATTTAAATTCTTTGAGTCTAAAAATTTATAGGAACTTAGGGTCATTTGAGTTCATATCATGACATTCATGATAGGAAAATCCATCACCATGGCATTTAGTTTCATTTTGCATTTAGGAATCTCAAGTGCATTCATGAAAACCGCATTTTCGGAATCTATATAACCGCTGTACAAATCTGATCCCTCATTTTCGAGGCTTAGATATTTTCAAAACTTGATTTAAAATTCATATTTAGAAATCTCTTCCAAAGTAGATAGAAATCGATATAAAATTTGCAAGATTCCAAGTTAAAATGACCAAGTTATGGCCGTTTTAAGTTGGAATTCCCACTTAGGACGCGAATTACGAATTTGATAGTTCGTAAGAAGTTGTTGGATTAGTTTGAGTTGAAATACTTATTAGAGTATTTCTTCCTTTTTAGGTAATCCCGAGTTCGACGATTCCCTACCACCGGATTATTATTACTAGAAGACCGGTGATCCAATGGCCGAGTGAGTTTTCTCCTTGTTTTGTTACATTGATTGTGCTTGTAATTAGTCGCATTAGAATTTTAGGAACAAGATAAAAATCGATATGAATGGGGATGGGATATATGATGAGACTGTGATGAATGTATGCCAAAGAATACTAAAGCATATCGAAATCACGATTTGATTGGATAACTGCACTGTTCATATTATTTTTGTTATGTGTATGATATTGGCTAGTCACTCTAAAGAATGTATAATATTTTTGACTTAAGCAAAAATTAAATTGATCATGCATCGCATCGGACATATTGCATTTGGTAGCGTGCTACTCCTATGCAGGTCGATCGGTATGGTCTGAGGACTCGTTTGGATAATGAGACCCGGGATTAGACCTTATTCATAGGAAACTAAGGCGCATCGGGGATGCATTCCATGTGTGAGCCTAGCCGAGGCGAGTGCTAAGAGCCGAGGGCTTGGGGACTAGCAGCGATCGTGTAGACTTCAATACCATCCCTAACCCAAGATACGGAGGGCGTAAATCCGTTCAGTGTGTGGGTTCCGGATACCCATGCATAATTGCTTGCTCATGTGTTTGTTCATGCATAGCATATGTTTGATTAATAGTTCCTTGTTATGGTACGGAATTAAGGGAATTCTCATTAAGCTAGTGTAGCTTATACCCCAATAGTTGTTTAAATGAGCAGGTTATTCCAAGAATGCTAAGTAAGTGCCGAGACGGTTGAAGCCGAGAATGATTTCGGGATTCCGGCAAGATATAAGAATGCTTGAAGTTTTTGGTTAAGCTTTACGATTTGCTTCGTAATAGCTTTATGTAGTGAAGTCTTGGGATGAATGTCATTGAAGTTTGATGAATTGTATTTTGAAGTATAGTGTTTTGTATTTGGAGTTTAGTGGATTGTATTTCCTTTACATTGTTGCTCAATTGTATCAACATAAAACATATCATTCCGATGTGTCTCCTTTATGTGTTAGACGCCTTGTACATAGTATGGAAGCCTTCGCGTGACTAAGGTGGTCATTCTTAGGCTTTAATATTGTGTACGGCGGACTGCCACGTTTAGGGTACCCTTCGGGGTGGGACATCTACCCTGGCTACGTTGATGACTGCTGTAATATACTAAATTATTTTAAGTGGTAAATGTTCACAAGCTACCAGATTCTAATATGCCTATATGTTGATGTTAAAAATAGGTTAAGTTTGCTCAATTTCGTGTCAGAACAAGATTGACAACGATTGGATTAATTTTCTTAATTCCTGTGATTAAGGCTGGCATCTCTGATGAAGAACGTCGCCGGCCTATATTTAAATTTTTCCAGTGTACTTTGTAATACATTATACGCCGCCTCCTGGAGAATATACGCCGCCGGTGCACGGACGGCGTAGGATGGGAACAGTAGCGTTTTTCTTAACGCTAAGAGGAAAGCTACCAGCGTTCATAGGGTTTCTTTTCTACACTGGCATAAAAGCCGCCGGCGTAGGTCCAAGAATTTGCCGGCGTATGAAGGGACGATTTGAATTCTGGGAATCAAGGCCTGATGAACGCTGTCGGCCTTCGTGTAGATCTGGCCAGCATATGGTGTAAGCCGGCAAGTACGCCGCCGGCGTAGAGCCGGCAAGCACGCCGCATGCGTAGAGCCGGCGTATGACCAAATTTCTATAAATACGAGACACGAAAATCATTATCGGCAGACTTTTCCTTATATCTTTTTCCCTTCGTATGAGAGAGTTCTGAAGCGTTCTTGGTGATCTAGGCCTGGAGAATCAATAAGAGGGTGTTACAAATTAAAAGTAAGTGATCTTAACCTTCACATTTGGATTATATACAAATTTGTATAAGTATCTTATGGCTTGAATGAAATGTTTCATGAAGGATTTTGAAGAATAAACCCTAGCTCATGTTTTGATCAAAATAGGAAGAGGTGAAACAAGTATTATAAGTTCCATATTAGTAAGTATAAGTTTTGAATCCTTTTATACAAAATTGGACAGCCTTGATATTACAATGTTGATCATATGATATGTTTTATAGGGTTTTCGTGAAGATTATGATTTAAGGATTTCAAATATCCGTTATTTGATATCATTGGAAGTGCTTGGGGTTATTGATCAGTATAGATCGAGTTTGAGAATTTCTATATCAGGTTAGTTTAGATAGGTTATTTTATGTTAAGATTTTGCGATCATGTCGTTGTATATATATTATATATATATATACATTATAACATGGACATTTGGAATTGTTGCTGATGTGAATATAGGAGTTGGAGGAGATTGGGTTCACTTTGTGTTGTTGGTATCAAATTCTGAGGATTTTATTTGGATTCCTGAAATTTAGAAAGGTACGACCAATCATTGTTTGTTGTATGTGCTTGTAGATTAGAATTCTTGTGAATGGATGTAGGAACAGAATTGCATAATGAACTTAATAAATATTCGGCTTAATAATTGTCTGCTTGGTTATGTTTGGCTTTGACCAGTAAAGACCTGGCAGACAGTGATACTGGTGAGGCACCCTGATGATCTTAGTGTGAGGTTGTCCCGAGTGGACTCGTGCTAAGAAATGATTCCGATAGAATTTAGGTGTTCAGGAATTGGGATGTTTGGGGAGTACCCAGTCATCCATATATGTATATATGATTACCTATTTTCAAATCAGTTGGATGTTTTTATAGCAAAGTCTGAGTTGCCCTAGGTTCAGGATTTATGTATACTAGATTCTGAACTGTGTTGTTTTGCTGGATTAAAATAGATAATAAATTGTTGTATGCATTTAGTTTAGTTGCATTTATTTATACATGTTGTTTGTGCATAATCTTGCTTGAACTGGATTGGATATTATCGTACTGGGCTTCGCCGCTCATTCTATTACAGTTCAGATGCAGGTGATGATAATGTGATTTACGATCTTTCGGGTTTTGATATCATCTATGAGGATGGGGATGGCGTTAGCGATCCTGACTACCCTGCTGATGATTAGTTGTATAGTCATAGAGGGTATAGGATGGATCTGAGAAGACTTTACTGATTGATTTATATTTTGTTTATTGAAATTTTAACTTGTATTTGGAGTTCTCATGTGGTGACAGTTTTAGGGCATGGTTTGACTTGTTAACCTGCAGTTATGTCAACAATGTCTAGTTTTTTTATTATGGAGATTTTATATTTATCATAATGTTTATTTATGAGGACCATATGATTTATTCTATACCTTGTGAGTTATACAGGTGATATTTGAAAATTTATGGATATTAGAGTCTTAGCGTGTCCTAATCAAGAGAGGACACATGGCGGGTTATAATGCCTTAGTTTAGGGCGTTACAACTGCGTTAAGAAATTGGCTTCTGTGGTCGTTCTACACAGCTTATACGTCGGCGGTGTTGGATGCTTTTGAGCCGGCGTACATGTTGATCTTCAACCAATTGTTTTGGAATTTGCTCATTACTTCTTTTTTAACCTGATTTCACAAAAATTACACTTATAAATATACATTCCACTTGATTTCTATCACATCTGTATAAATTTTATCCACAAAATGTATGTAAAATATGAGTTCATCAAATTCCCCTACACTTGAATTGTTGCTTGTCCTCAAGCAAGTTTATAAGAATCCGTGATAAATTGTATCAATTTCACTAATTTCTTCAAGCATCTTCTCAACTTGGGACTTGCAATTATAATGACCTACTGCTCAAATCAACTTGTGAGCTTGTGATTAGATTACTAAAATCAAGATTCAAAAGTTAATCTGGAAAAATCAAACTTTAATCTTCACCTTTAACAATAAAATTATCTAATCCAAAAGTAAGCACAATTCTACTAAGGAAAAATACCTATTTAAACTTCAATGGATTTTTAGCATTCATATAATCAAAGTAACAAAGAATGAAAGCATATAGTATTCATTCAATCCCTAGATTATCTCCCCTTTTATTACAAGTCTCACTTTTATTGAATTTTTGCATTCTTTTTGCCTTTCTTTTCATACAAGCAATTCTTTTGAACTTGGGAGGTTTTTGTCTCCATCTTTTATTTTTGAACTTTTGCCCATTCCTTCCCTTATCGTTATAGTGAGTTCATTGAGTCGGCACATACCGGGCTCATCACCCAAGTGACCAGGTTTTAAGATACCCCTAAGAACTCTTCCTCACTCTAACATTCAAGTTTGGATACTCATAACTTATCTTGAGTTAGCGGAGTAGTGGCTATGCTTGTTTCTTTTGCAATTCAATACTAAGACTTTTTTATAGGGAATCACTAAGAAATGAATTTCTTTTACTTCTTTCACTAGTTGTTAAATGACTTCTCAATAGAAAAATCCAGTGATTATATAATAGCTAACTATTCCTAGAAGTAAATCTAGTTATTTTTCTCAAAAGACTTGACTTGCTCTCCAACTTCAAATTTTAGAGCTAAAAACAAAGTAAGTTTGCTTCTTAGAGATTTTACTTCTCAATATTGACAAAGTAATCCATTCACAAAAGTTAATGAGTAAGATCTTTAGCAAGTTATTTCCATTTCAATTCAGATGCTATCCACCATATTTTGAAACAAATCTCAAGATTCTTATTTTAAAAAAAATGACCTTAAATGTACTAGATCAAGAACAATTAGTGTGGGTACAAGCATCATGAATATAACTCATATTTCACCAACCATCAACCCATGTTTAGTTTCAATACCATCCTTCCCCCACACTTAAGATATTTAGTGACCTCACTGTGCAAAATAAAATAAACAGAGAAAGGAAGAAAAATGAAACTGATGACTTCCCTGAAATAAAGCGTGAATGATACCAAAATGATAGGGTGTAGCTGCAAGATGCTGCCCTGTGATAACTACAAAACAAATCAAAAAGATAAAGGAAAATAAGAAGTTAAGTTCTAATCATCTACAGATCATAGCAAAAACAAAACAAATCAAAATCCATTAGAGCTAGCAGGGACTCTAGCTCTCTGCCTCCGTGCTGGAGCTGCTATCATCATCTGTGGATGTCTCATAATGCAATTGCGACCCTTTCTCAGAATTGATATAACAAAACATATCCTTGATCGCCCGAAACATCTGCTTTCTAAATCCCTTGTTCTTCCGTTTTTCTTGTTTTAGGATAGTCAAAATCCGATCATGTCCTTACTCCAATATATCTAGGGTAGTAACTACCCTATCCCAATCCGATCCAGAAGGAGCTGAAGAAGAAACTGGAGGAGGCGGAGCTGATGATGAAGGTGGTAGCTCAAATTGAATATCTCCAGGGAAGATATCTTGATAATCCTGCTCCTCAACCACTGGTGGTGGCACACCTCTTGGAACTTTGACCAAACCAAATCCTGATATGGTAACCCTAGGTATATTAAACCTAGAACCCCCAGATTGTTGATTGGAATTGGAACCCGAGGATCATCTTGAGACAAGTTGTCGTAGGATGGAACTAGACCTCAATCAAACCTGTTGATTGCAACCTAATTATCAATGAATGGAATGGAACTAGACCTCGAACAAACCTGTTGATCGCAACCTAGTTATTACGTTGACCTCCTTGAGTGTTTAGATCAAGAAAATCAAATGGAAATTCGTTCACAAGGAACAAGATGGAGTTTTCTCTCAAAGAGAATGAATAACATTCATATAATTCGTCTTATGCCTGATACATAACCATAATAGGGTTTTAATAGCCAAAGAAAAGAAAGCAAAACGTCAAAAATACATTAAAACACGTCCATAAAAGATGGCTGGCGGCCAACAAAGGATGGCCGGCGGCCATGAGTGTTCTAGACTCAAAAACAACAAAATTCGCAATGAGCGGATATAATGGCTGGTGGCCATTAATCCTGCAGGGTACTTCTTGGCTCCTTCTTTGCTCTATTTTACTTGGTTTCCATTTAGATCCCCTCCGGAGCTTATCTTGATGGTGTTAAGCACTTTTGACTCATTCTTATTGGTGGATAAATGCAATTCCTTCTCTTGCAACTCCATAACAAGTCCTTGCAATGCCTCCCTCATTCGTTTAGCCTTAACTCTGGTCATGGGACCTCCAATATCTTACAATGAATCGTTGGATTTGAACTTTGGACCCATTGATGCTTGATGATCCTCATTATTCCCCCCTTCCTCGAATAGATTCGTCCTCGAATCACCTGCATCATACAAAGAAAGATCAGAAACATTAAAAGTTGCGCTTACATTACCATAATGACTTGGTAAGTCAATCTTGTAAGCGTTATCGTTGATGCGCTCCAACACTTGGAATGGCCCATCGCCTCTAGGGTGTAGCTTAGTTTTCCTTTGAGCAGCAAATCGCTCCTTTCGCAAGTGCACCCACACCCAATCTCCTGGTTGGAAAACAACCTTCACACGACCCTTATTGGCCTGACGTGCATAATGTTCATTTTTCTTTTCAATATTGGCCCGAACTTGAGCATGCAATTCCCTCACAAAATCTGCCTTGTTCTTACCTTCAACATCAACAAACTCATTAGCAGGTAAAGGCAAAATATCCAATGGAGTCAAAGGATTAAAGCCATAGACAATTTCAAATGGGGAATATGATGTTGTGGAATGTACAGTTCTATTATATGCAAATTCTACATGGGGTAAACATTTTTCCCATTGCTTCAAGTTCTTAGGAATCACAGCACGTAACAAAGTTGAAAGAGTCCTATTGACTACTTCGTCTGACCATCCGTTTGAGGGTGTGCAACAGTGGAAAACAACAATTTTGTGCCTAACTTGTTCCACAAAGTACGCCAGAAATAACTTAAAAATTTGACATCCCTATCACTCACAATGGATCTAGGTAACCCATGCAAACACAATCTCTTTAAAGAATAAATCAGCAATATGTTGTGCATCATTAGATTTAGAACAAGCAATGAAATGACCATTTTACTAAACCTATCAACAACAACAAATATGCTATCTTTACCACTCTGAGATCGTGGTAATCCTAATACAAAATCCATAGAGATGTCGGTCCAAGTTGATTAGGTACAGGTAAAGGAATATATTCTCCATGAGGCATTATTTTAGACTTAGCCTGTTTACATACAATGCATTTGTTACAAAATTTGGACATCACGTTTCATCTTAGGCCAAAAGAAATGCTCATGCAAAATATCCAATGTCTTTTGAACACCAAAGTGTCCCATCAATCCACCCCCATGAGTTTCTCTAACAAGTAACTCACGCACAGAACTCCTAGGTACACACAATTTACTTTTCTTAAACAAATAACCATCGTGCCTATAATAATCAGCATAACCAAAAAGCACAAGCAGCCCAGATTTGACTGAAATCAGAATCAGTCTCATACAATCCCTTAATAAGCTCAAACCCAAGCAACTTAGTATGTAAAGAAGTCAAAAGTACATACCTTCGAGAGAGTGCATCAGCAACCACATTCTCTTTTCCTTGCTTATACTTTATCACATAAGGGAAAGTTTCAATGAACTCAAGCCACTTTGCATGTCTTTTGTTCAACTTACCTTGAGTTTTGAGAAATTTCAGACTTTCATGATCTGAATGAATGATGAACTCCTTGGGCCACAGGTAATGTTGCCACGTTTGCAAAGTCCTCACCAAGGCATAAAGCTCCTTGTCATAGACGGGGTAATTCAATGCTGCTCCACTGAGCTTCTCGCTAAAATAAGCGATTGGCTTCGAATCCTGCATCAAAACACCACCAATACCCTTCCCGGAAGCATCACATTCTATTTCAAAAACTTTCTCAAAATTAGGTAAAACAAGTAATGGTGCATTTGTCAATTTATCTTTCAAATCATTAAAAGCTTTTTCATGCACTTCTGTCCACCTAAACTCACAATTCTTTTTAACAAGATCGTTTAAAGGAGAAGCTATAGAACTAAAGTCTTTCACAAATCTCCTATAAAAACTTGCTAAACCATGAAAGCTTCTTACCTCACTTGCATTCCTTGGTGTTGGCCATTCTCGAATTGCCTTCACCTTGTCTTCATCAACGGAAATCCCATGTGCACCTACAACAAATCCAAGAAAAAACAGTTTCTGCAAAAGGTACACTTTTTCAAATTGGCATACAATTTGTTTTCTCTCAGGACAGTGAAAACAGATTGTAAATGCTGAACATGTTCATCCAATGTTTTGTGTAAACTAAGATGTCATCAAAGTAAACAACAACAAACTTTCCAATAAAAGCACGAAGAACATGGTTCATTAATCGCATAAACGTGCTAGGCGCGTTTGTTAATCCAAAAGGCATTACCATCCATTCATATAGACCATATTTAGTTTTAAAAGCAGTTTTCCACTCATCTCCCTCTTTCATACGAATTTGGTAATAGCCATTTTTCAAGTCAATTTTGGAAAACAAACAAGCACCATGCATCATCATATCAAGTCTAGGAATGGGATGTCTATACTTAACTGTAATCTTGTTGATAGCTCGACAGTCAACACACATTCGCCATGTTCCATCTTTCTTTGGAACCAAAATAACAGGAACTGAACATGGACTGAGGCTCTCCCTTACAAACCCCTTTTCTAACAAATCATCAACTTGCCTTTGAATCTCCTTTGTCTCCTCGGGATTGGCCCTATAAGCTGGCCGGTTAGGAATAGAAGCACCTGGAATAAAGTCAATTTGGTGCTCAATCCCCCTTAGTGGAGGCAATCCCCTTGGAACTTCTTCAGGAAATAAATCCTCATATTCCTGCAAAAGAGAAACCACCACACTTGGCAACGAAGAGTTAAGGTCAGAAGTAGTAAAATAAACATCCTTGTACATGAGTACAAGTAGTTGTTTCCTTGCCATGATTGCACTTTTAACCTCACTTTTTCTTGCAACTTCCTCTCCACTCAATGTGTTTGACTCTCCTCTATCATAACTCACAAGTGTTTGTTTCTCACTTTTTCTCTCCTTGCCACTCTTATCTTGTTCACTCATGTGTTTCTCTCGAAACTCTCTTGCTACCCTCACTTGATCTTCACATGCTTCCCATGGTTTCTGAGGAGTGAGAATCACATTCTTTTATTTAGAACAAAAGAATATTGGTTCTTGTACCCATCATATGTCACTTTCCTATCAAACTGCTAAGGTCGGCTTAGCAGTAAGTGACTAGCCTGCATGGGAACTATGTCACACAAAACTTCATCATGATAATTTCCTATAGAAAAGGAAATAAGAACCTATTTTGTCACCTTGATCTCCCCACATTCATTCAACCATTGTAATCTGTAGGGCTTTGGATGTTTCACAGATTTTAACTTCAATTTATCAACTAGCAAGGTACTCGCAGCGTTAGTGCAGCTACCACTATTAATAATCAGTGTACATACCTTCTTCTGCACATGACACCAGGTATGAAAAATATGCTCACACTGTACCTCTTCACTTTCACTCTCATCCTTAGGTTGAGTACTAAGGACTCGCCTAGTAACCAATAAATCTCCTTTCACAGGACCTTCCACATCTACATCACTATAGTCTTCCAAAGCTGGCATATCAGGATCATCTTCGAACTCACAGTTTCAACATCGCCATTATCCAAAATAACCATAACCCCTTGATTCGAAACATTGAGAAGCAATATCCAAATCCTTTACACCTGAAACATTGAATATCACGAGATTTTACCATAAAACTTAGTTTCAGATTTACCTTTGTATGGAGTAACAGGACTTTTGGCCTTTGAATCCTCCTTGGACTTCAAATCTGAATTTTTCTTCTTCCAAGTGGACTTCCATGAAGAATTAGAAGTAGAACCAAATCGAGAAGACCCTTTAAACTTTAATTGTTGCTCCACTTTTATGGCATTGTGCAATAACTCCTCAATATCAAGATAAGGATCGAGTTCTACCACATTAGCAATCTCACGGTTCAATCCATTGAGAAATCTAGCCATAGTAGCTTCATCATCCTCTTTCACATCGGCTCGGATCATAGCTACTTCCATTTCCTTGTAATAATCCTCTACATTTCTTGACACTTATGTCAACCCTTGTGATTTTCTATGTAAATCCCTATAATAGTGACCAGGGATAAATCTTTTTCACATCACCGCCTTCATTTCATCCCAAGTACTAATGGGTCTCTCCTCATTTCTCCTCCTATTTCGCACAAGTTGATCCCACCATACACAAGCATAGTCGGAAAACTCAACAGAAGCCAACTTGATCTTTTTGTTTTCGGAGTAATTGTGGCAATCAAAGACATGATCCACCTTTCTCACCCATTCTAAAAACAATTCCGGGTCATTCTTACCTAAAAAAGGAGGTATCTTTAATTTGATATTCCCTAAGGAATTATCTTGTTTTGGAGCATTCCTCCGCCTTCTTATAACTCCGGATCCTTCAGACTCAGATTCATCAATCTCTTCTTCATTACGTCTCATTCCTCTATTGCCCTTAGTCTTACTTGCGGATTCTATATTGTCAAGCCTTGCATTCATCATCCTAAATTGATCCTGTATTGATTTGATGAACAATTTCATATCAATCTTATCACTTTCTCCGTCACTACCCATATCTTAACACCTGCAGAAAATTGGTTAGTAATAATCAAACAAGAAAAATAATAATCCTCACAATTCGCTCCCTCACGTGTTTTCACTCAACAGATGACACTCACACTCGTGTCTTTTCGCTCAAGAAAATAATGTTCCTCACAACTCAATCTCACAATCCCTTGTTCGGAATTCTCCAATGATTTTTCTCAAAATAAATCACTAAGGTAAACTCACGCAACAACCAGAAAATTTCAACAACAAATTGGTCGGAATCAAAGATGAAATGAAAAATAACAAGATCTAATCTCAAGAACATATATACCGCAAATTCTAAGAATTGAAAGGACGGAACAGAAACTTAGATCTGTGACAAGATCCCAAGAGAATATTGATAACAATTCCTTTTTTTTTTTTTTTACAGATGGAACAATATAAAGATGGTTCCTTTCTTTCTTTTCTTTTCTTTTTTTTTTTGACAAATGGAATAATATAAAGATGGTTTTTTTTTTTTTTTGACTCAAGAACCCTAATCAAGAACAACAACAAATAGATAGCAAGATTAAATAAAGATAAAAGGATAGATTACTTGTGACAAGAAACCGTAGCTCTGATACCAAATGATATGGTAACCCTAGGTATATTAAACCTAGAACCCCCAAATCGTTGATTGGAATTGGAACCCGAGGATCGTCTTGAGACAAGTCGTCGTAGGATGGAACTAGACCTCAATCAAACTTGTTGATTGCAACCTAATTATCAATGAATGGAATGGAACTAGACCTCGAACAAACCTATTGATCGCAACCTAGTTATCACGTCGACCTCCTTGAGTGTTTAGATCAAGAAAATCAAATGGAAATTCGTTCATAAGGAACAAGATGGAGTTTTCTCTCAAAGAGAATGAATATCATTCATATAATTCGTCTTATGCCTGATACATAACCATAATAGGGTTTTAATAGCCAAAGAAAACAAAACAAAACGTCAAAAATACATTAAAACACATCCATAAAAGATGGCTGGTGGCCAACAAAGGACGGCCGGCGGCCATGAGTGTTCTAGACTCAAAAACAACAAAATTCGCAATGAGCGGATATAATGGCTGGTGGCCATTAATCCTACAGGGCACTTCTTGGCTCCTTCTTTGCTCTATTTTACTTGCTTTCCATTTAGATCCCCTCTGGAGCTTATTTTGATGGTGTTAAGCACTTTTGACTCATTCTTATTGGTGGATAAATGTAATTCCTTCTCTTGCAACTCCATAACAAGTCCTTGCAATGCCTCCCTCATTCGTTTAGCCTTAGCTCTGGTCATGGGACCTCCAATATCTTGCAATGAATCGTTAGATTTGAACTTTGGACCCATTGATGCTTGATGATCCTCATCAAATCCCCTAAAAGGAGCAGATGTAATTCTTTTGCTCGAGATCTCCACATCCCCTTCAGGTTCTCGGAAAATTTGCATTCCCTTCAGTAGGTTGGTTATATATCCTCCACAACACAAGAACTTAGTTCTTGTGTCATCAGCTTGTCTAAAGATAAAATTTGCCACTTCCACTCCAAGATCAATCCTGTGATTGCCAATGATTCTGAAGAGGTAAAACATGTCAAACGAAGTCACTTTACTGTGACTTGTCTTCTTACAGCTCACCGTGTAGGCAATGATATGGTGGATGATCTTGTATTCCACTCTAGAAAAAATGGATGCCACTGACTTGGAAGCAACAAAAGGTTCTGTCAAAGGAGCTATCAATTGCAACCAATATGCCTCCTGAGTCATTTCATCTGCTCCTTTAGGCCAAGAATTTGTCAGCTGCAAATTATCTGCCTCGCTTTCATACAAACCCAACACTCGTCCCATAGATTTCAATCTGATCTCATGTACCTCTCCATAAGCTTAGAATATAAACTTTGACCTTTCCCCTTCAGATTCCACCTTCAAAGTGGAAAGAACTTCAAGTGTGAGATTCTTATATGCGGGTTCTCTCCATTCAAACAGCCTCAACCATGCCGGATCCCGAATTAACTCAACAACCTGATTTCTAATCCTAAACTCATCCAACAACTCCCAATCCATGTATTGAGAATTGATGAAATCTATAAGCCCTGGAAAATTTTGATAAATAATTTCAAGATGAACTTCGAAAATAAACCCTAAAAATCACTCTAAATTAAAACTGAATTTCAACTAGTCCAAAAACACGAACGAATTTAGAAACTTCTTAATCTTGAGAAAATAAAAATCATTAAAAATAAAATAAGAACACAGTGGTCTTCAATTCCAAAACCACTACGTACGACAAATTCCATACGTGACTCCGATTTATAAAATCGGGTAATATAGATCCCAAAAAACGAATTATTAAAAAGTAAATAACGATTAACTTTCGGAAATAAAACCCAATTCAAAAATTCCGAAAACGTTAAAAGATAATAAATACTTACAAAAATGAAATATAAAATAAATTTCTCAAATTAAATATGTGGTATAAACATAAAATATCAGTTTCCAAATTAGCAAAGATCTAAGCCGGAAAATCATCCGGAAACCCTAAGCGGAATACAATAATTAAGCCCGGCAATCTAACGCCCCTAACCCTAGAGACCGAGATGTAGTTAAATATGTAGAATAGCTCATAATAATATGAGTTTGTTTAAAAATATCAGATTGATAAGTTTTTTACCTATTTCGAACCCGTTCGGATACAGACTTTGAAAAGCGTGTCCCAGGGCTCGAGATATAAAAAATATACCAATAGTACTGTTAGACTCGTAATTTCATAAGATTTCTAAATATATCAGTTATATAATTTTTCGAGTTATAAAAGTTACAGTTATAACCTTTTTATCGTATTTCCATTATTACTGGTAATTGATTAGTCTTTTGCACTATGCATTTTTATTTCATTAAAAAATTTTATTATTCTTATAAAGTCTTATATTTTTAGATAAATATTTTATATGTTATAGAAAATTTTGTTTTTCTAAAATTTAGTTCTTTTCGGGTCTTTACGGGATCAGATTCTGTTTAAGACCCAATACTAAAAATAAAATAAATTAATTTACTAATTGAAAAATATTTTAAAAATATTTATATTTTCATAAAATATTTTTTTTTGAATTTTTCGGGTTATAAATATTATTTATAGCCCATATTCGCGTATTTTGATCATACCGGTAACATATTTGTTAAAATACTAAAATAATTCAAATAATTATTTTATTTTAATTATGAAAAATCTACTACAAATATTTGGAATAATTTTTCCAATTTTATTTTATTTTAATTTATTTTATTAAGAAAGTACTTTTACAACCCATACCTTCAAGTACACCTTACACATATTACTTCATTTTCACTTCAATCTTTCTACACATTATCCCACAATTGATGGCAAATTTTTCACCCTATTTATGGCTTCCATTGTCCTTTATTTACTCCATTTTTACCAATTCATTTATTATTCACTCCTTCTTAAATCTTAACATTTATTACACAAATCAATTTCAAGTCAAAATTTCAAACAAATTTCTCTCTCTCTCCCTCTTCCTAATTCACATGCAGCATGTCTAAATTGGCTACCCTTTTTTATTTTTTTCTCTCATTTTTCAATTAAAACACTCATTTTCTCTTCTCTCCTTCATTTACTCACTTTCCCTCTTTCATTCTATAACCTTTTCTCTCTTTTCCTCTCTTTTCTTTCTTCTTGTTCTTGTTTCTTCAATAAACAAGCTGCCCCCAATTCATTCTTGAGCCTCCATCCATATTTATTGAAGATTTTTAAGCAATCTTCATCTCAAACCCTCCATAGGTGATATAGGTAAAGTGTAATGAAGGTTTCATGCATCAATGACCTTCCTAAGCTTAAAAGCTTAGGATGATGATGCCAAAAATGAAACTCTCCTTTTCTCTACTTTTATTATCTTGTATTTCAATTATTTTCTTGTTTAAAGTTGATATGTATTGTAGATCTAACTTTTTATAGATTTGATTTTTGTTTATGTCATAGATCTTATTATTTTAAGTTGTTATTTTTGTTATTTCTTATGATTTATGCATAGATCTAGCATCCATATGTCTATCTTAGTGATTCATGCATGTAAAACTAGTTTAGAAAACTAGATCTAGAGTTTTGAGTTCATAAATGCATTAGATCTTTGTTTATGTTCATGAACAACTTGCTATAGCATAATGATGGTAGGGAAATTGTAGGAAAACTCAAGATCTATTTTATTTCAACAAAAACAACTTTTGAAAATTCAGATGAAAATGGAACCATATTTAGAAAAGTGGGTTTTCAACTTAAGAATGTATATTTTTCATTTAAAATGAAGGGCTTAGAGATAGACAACATAAATGAATGATTTTGATAAGTAAAGTTTAGATCTATGTTCATATTTGTGTAGATCTAGATTTGAACTTGAACAAAAGTAGTGAAATTCGTATTTTTGGCAAGACTCATATTTAAAAACCACTTTCCAAGCGTCAAAATGTAATTTTTACTTAAGAAAATGAAGGCTTAATATATGAATATCATCAAGACTTCTTTTACAAGAATCTAATGTGATTTCAAAAGTGATTTTCAAAACAAAATGTCATTTTCGGATTTTGGCCAAGGCATATTTAAAAACATGTTTTCCAACTCAAAAATGAAGTTTTTGTTTAAGAAATGAAGTTTTTGTTTAAGAAATGAAAGGTTCTTAAGATAGGATATGTAAGGAATTGATTTTCATAAGCTTAGATAAATTTTATCAAAAGATGACCAAAAATAAATTTTGTAAATTCGGATCCCAACCAAGACCAATTTTTAAAAACCCATTTATTAACTCCAAAACTCATGTTTATGTGAAGATGAAGTATATAGGTAATAGGTATCATTAAGTAGTGATTTTATAAGTTGAAATGAGTTTTGATGAGATTAATGTATAAACAAGAAATAGAATCAAGATGGGAAATTTTGAGTTAGTAGTCAATTTGTGAAATTCGTAATTTTGAATGAAGGCCATAAGAACACCTATTATCCAAGCTCAAAATGAAAGTTTTATGTAATGAATGGAGTTCTTAAGTAATAGGTACCATAAAGTCTTAAATTTTAATGCATTAAACAAGTTTTCCCAAAGAAATCATTCAAAAAGTGGATTTTCTAAAAATTCGGATTTTTGAGTAAATCATATTGGAAAACATATTTGCAAGTTTTAAAATGCAAATTTTTGTGTAATAATGAAGTCTTTAATGGTTATGTATGATTGAGCCCTAATTTTCTAAATAACAAATGACTTTTACTTAAAGAAATCACTCAAAAACTAATTTTGTAAAATTCGGATTTTGGAATCAACCCCACTTGAAAACATGTTTACCAAGTGTAAAATGGAAATTTTTATGAAGAAATGAATGTCATAAGTAGTATATATAATGAAGACTCAATTTTGACAAAAATAATTATATTTTCTTAAACAAATCCAAAACAAATGAAAATGATAAAAGTTAGAAAACTAGATTTTTCATAAGTAATTATTATTATAGTCTTGCAAAATAAAAAGTTATAAAATTTCCTTTTAGCAAAAATCATCAAGATCATGCATACATTAAGCTCATCTCATGTCACTCATGTTAGGAAATCACTCATATTGCATGTATAGTTAATTTATATAGTAGGGACATTACAAACATTTACAAAACTATTTTTCGGAAATTGAAATTGTTGCTGCCCTAATCTGATCCGAACTTTTCAAAGCTTCAAAGTTTTCAAAAATTAAATATAATATTAGGAATAGATAGATCTTTCGAAGTAGATAGAAATCGATATATAATTTGCGAGATTCCGAGTTAAAATGACCAAGTTATGTCCATTTTAAGTTGGAATTCCCACTTAGGACGCGAATATACGAATTTGATAGTTCGTATAAAATCGTTTGGATTCGTTTGAGTTGAAATACTTATTAGAGTATTTCTTCCTTTTTAGGAGATCCCGAAATCGACGATTCCCTGCCAACGAATTATTATTACTAGAAGACCGGTGATCCAATGGCCAAGTGAGTTTTCTCCTTGTTTTGTTACCTTGATTGTGCTTGTAGTTAGTTGCATTAGATTCTAGGAACAAGATAAAAATCGATATGAATGGGGACGGGATATATGATGAGGCTGTGATGAATGTATGCCAAAGAATACTAAAGCATATCAAAACCACGATTTGATTGGATAACTGCATTTTCATATTATTTCTGTTATGTGTATGATATTGGCTGGTCACTCTAAAGAATGTATAAATATTTTGACCTAAGCAAAAAGTAAATTGATCATGCATCACATCTGACATATTGCATTTGGTAGCGTGCTACTCCCACGCAGGTCAATCGGTATGGTCCGAGGACTCGTTTTGATAATGAGACCCGAGATCAGAGCTCATTCATAGGGAACTAAGGCGCATCGGGGATGCATTCCATGTGTGAGCCTAGCCGAGGCGAGTGCAATGAGCCAAGGGCTTGGGGACTAGCAACGGTCGTGTAGACTTCAATACCATCCCTAACCCAAGATACGGAGGGCATAAATCCATTCTGTGTGTGGGTTCCGGATACCCATACATAATTATTTGGTCATGTGTTTGTTCATACATAGCATATGGTTTATTATAACTTGTTTGTTATGGTACGAAATTAAGGGAATTCTCACTAAGCTAGTGTAGCTTATACCCCAATAGTTGTTTAAATGAACAAGTTATCTCAAGAATGCAAAGTGGGGACTGAATTGGTTGAAGCCGGGAATAACTTCGGGAGTTCGGCAAAGAATAAGAATATTTGAAGTTATCTGCAAGTTTTATGATTTGTCTTGTAATAGTTTATGTAGGGAAATCTGTGGATGAATGTAATTGAAGTTGAATGATTTGTATTATAAAGTATAGTGATTCATATATGAAGTATAGTGGTTTGCATCGGAAGTATAGTGGATTGTATTTCCTTTACATTGTTACTCAATTGTATCAACATAAAATGTATTATTCTGATGTGTCTCCTTTATGTGTTTAGACGTCTTGTACATAGTATGGAAGCCTTCGCGTGACTGAGGTGGTCATTCTTAGGCTTTAATATTATGTACAGTAGACTACCACGTTTAGGGTACCCTTCGAGGCGTGACAAAATCCATCTTCATTAATCGCCTTTGTTGTCTTTGGCGTATTGCTGGCTGGATAAAACATTTCGGGCTTGTGCACTTGATGATGAATCAGTGGTTCGTGGTCTTTTTTTGGGGGCCATAGCTGCAAATGAGTACAATAGGGAAGCTTAAACAGACTAATATGACAGCACCAACCAAAACCATGAAGCCTGTGCTAGTGTCTGTGAAAATCAAAACTAATCCCTAAACATTTGCTAGATCATGTTATATCTTACAAATCAGACCCCAAACTCAACAAATCACATTAGCATATCAACAATCAACTCAACCAACACTTGCAAGTGGAATAGTTCAAGGCAGGCTGTGTGGAAAGAAACGTTGGTCACAAATTGATCCTCAATTCACTGTTTAGCAAAACAACAAAGCAAAACAATTTTACACCACCTACTAATGTAACCACAGCATCCAAAAGATGAGACAAAGTAGAACAAATATGGGCACACACACGAAATCATTGTCTAAATCAAGTACTTAATTGCAATCATCATCATGAACACTTGAATCAAGCAAATTTTGCATTTACACCAAAAAGCCCCAAATTCGTTTTCAAATCATAACACATCAACATAAACCCTAGCTCATGAATAATGATCAAAACATGCTAAATGTGTAATCTAATGAAATTCAATTCAAAACAGCCATCAAAATATCTCAAATAAACTCCCAAAATCAACCAACAATTCAAATCCAAACCACCCTTCATACTCACACGGCTCATCACACTTCAACCCTCAAACACAAACTCCTCCACCCAATCCGAGCCACTACAACATACATGTAATGTTATAGATTAACAAGAAAAAAAAATGGATAAAGATCTTACTTGATGTGTAAAATAATCCAAGCGAGGGGAATGCAATACACACCGAGAGGAGTTGGGAGAAACAATAAAATGAGAGTAGTTGAAAAAGTGATGAGAAATGCAGACAAACCTGTTAATTTTCGAGTTGCAGGTCCTACGCCGGCAAAATTATCGACTACGCCGGCGCGTTGAAGGCGGTGTTGTCAATTCAACTTTCAATTTCCAAGACAGAATGGCAGGCAGTATTTTTACGCAGCCAGCGTACAGGTCTACGCTGGCACTACACAGGCTGTATCTATGTTTTTTTTTTTTTTTAACAATAAGAGAATAATCCATTATCCTATGTAATTTTGTAACTAAGTAATTTAAGATTACTTACCTTGCCTTTTTCTCAAATGGATTTATCTAAAGCTCCAAGAATGATTCGCCATGATCTGAAAACTAAAAAAATAAGAAAATAAACACTAAGTTAGTCATGGGTTGCCTCCCAAGTAGCGCTTAGTTTAACGTCGCTTAGCCCGACAGTGCTTGATCAAACTCAGCTTGGATCCTGAAGATCCACGTCTTTCTTACTTGCCTCCACAAACTTTCTTTCCCAAAAATGCTTCAATTGGTGACCATTGACTTGAAATGACTTTTCCCCATCTCTCTTGATCTCAACCACTCCATAAGGATACACTTTGATGATCAAATGGTCCAGACCACCTAGATCGTAATTTACCGGGAATAACCTTAACGAGAGTTATAAAGTAGAACTTTTTGTCCTTCCTTAAATCACGATATAGGATTTGCTTGTCATGCCACTTCTTGGTTTTCTCCTTATAAATGAGCATTCTCAAAAGCATCATTTCGAAACTCATTCAATTGGAGTAACCTATGTTCACCAGCAGCTTATCTATTAAAGTTCAAAAACTTTATTGCCCAATATGCTTTATGTTCCAACTCTACAGGGAGATGACAAGCCTTTCCATACAGCATGCGATATGGGGACATCCCAATAGGATTCTTATAAGCAGTGCGGTAAGCCCAAAGTGCATCATCAAGCTTTAGCGACCAATCCTTCCTTGATGAATTAACTGTCTTTTCAAGGATTCGCTTAAGCTCTCTATTAGATAGCTCCACCTGACCACTTGTCTGAGGATGATAAGGTGTAGCAACCTTATGTCTCACACCATACTTTGCAAGTAAATTATCAAATTGTTTATTGCAAAAATGAGTTCCTCCATCACTAATAATTGCTCGTGGTGTCCCAAATCTAGTGAAAATATTTCTTTTTAAGAATTTAAGTACTCCTCGTGCATCATTAGTCGGAAGCGCAACAGCTTCAACCCACTTAGATACATAGTCAACTGCCACAAGGATATACTTGTTGTTGAAGGATGATGGGAATGGTCCCATAAAGTCAATCCCCCAAACATCGAAAATTTCAATCACTAGTATCCCATGCTGTGGCATCTCATGCCTCTTGGAAATATTCCCTGTTCTCTGACATTGATCACAACTCTGTACATATGCTCTGCAATCCTTGAATAGAGTGGGCCAATAAAATCCACATTGAAGAACTTTTGCAGCAGTTCTTTCAGCACCAAAATGACCACCAGTTTCTCGATTATGGCAATGATAAAGTATATCAGCAATTTCAGATGCAGGTACACATCGTCTAATTACTTGGTCTGGACAACTTTTAAAAAGAAATGGCTCATCCCAGAAATAATATTTCATATCTGATAAAAATTTTCGTTTCTGGTGATGAGTATTTTGTAAGGCAAAATTCCAGCTACCAAGTAATTAACAATATCTGCATACCAAGGTATATCTTTAATTGAAACTTCATAGAGATATTCATCAGGGAATGACTCATTAATAGGAACTCATCTTTCTCATTAACAATTCTGGAAAGATGATCAGCAACAACATTCTCCACTCCCTTCTTATCTCTAATTTCAATATCAAATTCTTGTAAAGCAAAATCCACCTTATAAGCCTAGGCTTTGCATCTGATTTTGCTAATAAATACTTAAGTGCAGAGTGATCAGTATAGACAATTACCTTAGAACCGATGAGATATGATCTGAATTTGTCACAAGCAAATACCACGGCCAGCAATTCTTTCTCTGTGGTAGCATAATTTCGTTGTGCTTCATTCATCATTTTGCTAGCGTAGTAAATTACTTGAAAAACTCGGTTCCTTCTCTGACCAAGTACTGCACCTACTGCCATATCGCTTGCATCGCACATAAGTCAAATGGTAGCTCCCAATCTGGTGCTACAATTACTGGTGTAGTAGTCAATTTTTCTTTCAAAAGCTCAAAAGCTTCCAGACAAGCATCATCAAAGGAAAAAGAAGTATTCTTTTCTAATAAAGCACAAAGAGGTCGTGAAATTTTTGAAAAATCTTTAATAAACCTCCTGTAGAAACCTGCATGACCAAGGAAACTTCGTATTCCTTTCACATTTACCGGTGGTGGTAACTTTGAGATCACCTCAACTTTAGCTTTGTCTACCTCTATCCCTCTTTGAGAAATTTTATGACCCAGCACAATTCCTTCTTTCACCATGAAATGACACTTCTCCCAATTTAAAACCAGATGAGTGTCTTTGCATCGCTTGAGCACAAATGACAAATTCTCCAAACAAGTTTCAAATGAAGCTCCATAAACAGAAAAGTCATCCATGAAAACTTCAATAAATTTTTCAATCATATCTGAGAATAATGCCATCATACACCTTTGAAATGTTGCTGGTGCATTACATAAACCAAAGGGCATACGTCTGAATGCAAACGTACCGTAAGGACAGGTGAATGTCGTCTTTTCTTGATCTTCCGGTGCTATTGGGATTTGATTATAGCCCGAATATCCGTCCAAGAAACAATAATATTCATGCCCAGCTAGCCTCTCTAGCATTTGGTCTATGAAGGGAAGAGGAAAATGATCTTTACGGGTGGCATCATTCAACTTTCGATAATCGATGCACACCCTCCATCCAGTCACAGTCCGGGTAGGTATTAACTCGTTCTTTTCATTGTTCACAACTGTCACCCCCCCTTTCTTAGGTACCACTTGAGTAGGACTCACCCACTTACTGTCAGAGATTGGATATATGATACCAGCATCAAGCAACTTTAATACCTCCTTCTTTACAACTTCTTTCAAAGTAGGGTTGAGTCTTCTCTGTGGTTGGACTGTCGGCTTACATTCAGCTTCCATGAGGATCCGATGAGTACAAACAGACGGATGGATTCCATGAATATCTGCAATTGTCCACCCAATCGCTTCCTTATGTCTTTTAAGCACTTCAATCAACTTGTGTTCTTGTTCAGATGATAACTCCACAGAAATAATAACTGGGAGTGTATTATTTCACCTAAAAACACATACTTAAGGTGACTAGGAAGCTGTTTCAACTCAAGTTGAGGTGGTTCTTGTATGGATGGACTCAATTTCTTTGTACTAGCCTCTAAAGGCTCAAACTGAGGTGATTTTATCCAAACTCCAGCAACTTCATCCATCAAGTGATTATCTACTTCCTCATTAGGGCTGTCACACTTCCATACTCAGTAGCAAGTCATCTTCCTCAGGAGTGAAATTAAGCTCATCATCACTCATTCATGTGAAAACACATGCTGGGAAACTCACCCATCTCAGAATTATCCATGCTGTATTCCTGAGTCAATTGATCAATAGTATCAAGATGAAAGCAAGTATCATTACCAGCTAAATGTTTGAGAGATCGAAAACATCAAATGTGACTTGCTCATCCATAGCCCGTAGTGTCAGTTTTCCTTGTGCTACATCAATTAAGGCTTGTCCAGTAGCCAAGAAAGGTCTTCCCAAAATTAGAGGAATCTCCCGTCTTCAGCCATATCAAGAACAATGAAATCGGCTGGAAATAAAAATCTATCCACCTTGACCAAAACATCCTCCACTATTCCTCTTGGATGCTTAATGCTCTGTCAGCAGTTGTAAAGACACCGTAGTTGGTTTGCAATCTCCTAGACCCAATTTCTTAAAGATTGAAAGGCATGAGATTTATGCTTGCTCCTAGATCGCAAAGTGCCTTATCAAAGTATGATTCACCAATATACAAGGAATAGTGAAACTACCCGGATCCTTTAACTTTGGAGGCATCTTGTTCTGAAGAATAACTGAACACTCATGAGTGAGCATAACTGTCTCATGTTCAGCTAGGCGTCTTTTCTTTGTAAGAATATCCTTCATGAACTTTGCATAAGATGGCATGGATTCAAGTGCATCCATGAAAGGAATATTAATGTGCAACTTCTTGAAGACTTCTAAAAACTTCTCAAATTGATGATCCAGTTGTTGCTGCTTCAATCTTCCAGGAAAAGGAATGGGTGGAACATACGGCTTCATTTCTGGCTTTCGTACATACTATCTTCCTCTTTTCTCTTCCTTTTTTCATTACTTGATGAGGGTATATTAGTATAGGTGTCAGATACCTTCTCATCATTTTCCTCATGCCTTCCAGTGCTTTGGTCATCAATCATCTTTCCTTTCTGTTCCTCATCAGTCTTTTTCCCATCTTGATTTCTTCCTTCATTACTCTTAGTAATTTCTTTTCCACTTCGGAGAGTGATTACCTTCACATCTTCTTTCGGATTTTTGTCAGTGGTACTTGGAAGAGTACCTTGAGGTCGGTGCCTAGATGCTTCAGACAACTGAGCTAACTGAGTTTGCAAATCCAAAATAATGGAAGCTTGATTTGATTGTTGTTTCAACTTCTTGCAAAAGCTCAACTGTCTTATCCTTCTCCTTTTGTGGTTGGGAATGTTGTTGAGGCATCATTTGTGGTGGCGGTAATGCTCTAGGTGCATTTTGATTGCTCCATCGAAAGTTGGATGATCCCTCAATCCAGGATTATAAGTGTTGGAGTATGGATTGTAATTCCTAGCATTCCTGTCATATTGATTAACATAGTTAGCTTGCATATTACCAAAATATGAAGCAAAAGAATCTTCCACAGGGTACTCCAAATAGCTCATGTGAGGATCATCATGAGAGATCATGTTCATGTGTGGCTTATGACTTGGTCCAGCTCCTGACATAGGTTGCATGTGTTTCATCTGTGCAGTAAGTGAATCCACTTGTTGTTGTAATTTGGAAACCGTCTATGATTCATAAATGGCACTAACCGGTTTTGGTTTGTTCCATTCATTATGCCAGTGAAACGTAGTACGAGCCAAACCATTAATCAGATCATAGGCCTCAGGAGCACTTTTATACATCAAACTGCCACTTGCTGTTGCATCAATCATTGTCTACAAGGAATCTCCAAGAGATGTGTAGAAAATTCTCATTTGATCATGAAGAGAGATTCCATGATGAGGACAACGTCTAAGAAGCTCCTTAAATCTTTCCCATACTTCATATAGGGCTTCACCTTCATATTGCCGAAAGGAAAAGATTTCATTCCTCAATTGGATCGTTTTGTTGGGAGGAAAAAATTGTTCCAGAAACTGTTGTGCCAACTGATCCCAATTAGTAAGAGAATGTGGAGGTAATGAATTTAGCCAACTTCTTGCCTTATCCCTTAATGAGAAAGGGAATAATCGAAGATGAATTGCATCAATAGAGACCCCATTACTCTTGATTGTAGAGCAGATCTGCATCATGGGGGTTATCAAAACTACTTCCTCTAAATTGATCTCCTTGCACCATTTGTATCAATGATGGCTTTAATTCAAAATTATTGGCTTGAATAGCAGGCCACTCAATAGATGGTGCAACTCCATCGACTGTGGGCATGAATAGTTCCCACATTGGTCTGTGAACCTCATTTCCTGGAGCTGGAGGGTTATTATTGTTGCCCATGATAGGAACAGGCAATTGTTGCTGCCCAGGTGGACGATTTTCATTCTATCGCTCATCGACAGGTGGGGGATCAATATCTTGCTGATTTCTTTCCATTGCTTTCGTATTATCTACTCGTCTTTCCCTTAGTCGGCGGTGATAAGTCCGATCAATCTCAGGGTCGTAAGGTAAATCTTGGACCTGTTCACCTGACATACAAGAACACACGAATCAAGGTAAACTATTTTATTTATTTATTTTTTTTTAGAGAATATGCTTAGTCTAAGGGTGTAAATCCTATTCTAATATCAGCAACCGAAGCTCCCCAGCAACGGCGCCAAATTGAAACTGCAGTAAACCACACTTCTTAATATTCTAAAGATTTTAATTTCAAATATGAGTGGATTACTTAACCGGTCAGCAAAATCATCGGGTACAAAGCAGTATATTCTGGAAAGTCCAAGTCGTATCCACAGGGCGCTAATGGTTAATTACTAGATTTAAACTTTTACCCTAATCTAAGCAATTGATTTTTCAGATGTGTAATTAATCTAAATTAAAAACTAGATTTCAAATGACTTATCAAGGACTAAAACCATATGTTCCAGCAACTATAACGAGGGATTTAGGTTTAGGAGATGCAGATGATATATGAATGATATATTTCTATTCTCATGTGAAATGAATCATACTTTAAATTGATATATAACATTGATTACTTGGGATTTGATCAAATTCATCTAAGAATTGCTCACCGTTCGATGTAACAAAATCTTTCATAGCATAAACTATCCTATTAAGGTAATTTATCTATGTTTTCAGGTTAATAGCATTTTATCTCACTAAAATCACTATTCTAGTTAAGAATACAAAACAAGCACCGTTAAGTGACCCAAATTTGTAACCCTAACCGCATAAAGATTAATGAATTCTCAAGTTCTATCACAGATTTACATATTCTATGACAAATCATATAAAAAACCTAAGTTTTGCTTATGCGGATCATTGAATCCTTCTCAGGTATCTTTAATCCTTTCTATCTAATCTATGTTTATCAGGCATAAACTAAACAGATTACAAACAAAGATAATCAAATTCCCAAATAATCAACACTAATATCAATTTAATTCATGCATCAAATCATCAAATCCATTCATACATATTCATAATTGACAATGAAAACATGCATCTCAATATACAATCAAGCACAAACATAAAAGAATAGAGATTGAAAACACCTTAAAAATGGTTCCTTTTCAGAAATGGGAATTTCCAAATCCAAAATCCCACAATTGTAGGCAACGCTTGATTGTAGCTAAACCCTAATCCACTCTAAATTGCTAGAACATTAGGGTTTTAGTGCTCTAAAAGAGAAACAAACAAGAACATTTTCTTTCCTAAATTTTTTTGAGTATTTTTGTGTCTTACTTCTCTCTCTTTTTTTTTTTCTCAAAAACACTGTTAAATAGAGCAAATTTGCATGAAGAATACAGACTGACATAGCTGTACGCTGGCAGTTACAAAATGTACGCTGCCTGCGTAAATATGGATCTTGCCGGCGTTCGTTGCATGAAAAGTGCCTCTTCAACTTACGCTTGATGAACACAGCCAGTGTTGCTTCAAATCTGGCCTGCGTAGATCATCATTCAAAATTTCCTATAGGATTATACGCAGGGACATACACTGGCGGCATTGAATCCCAGAAGGTCAGCGTTCCTTGATTCACCAAACCTTACATTGGCTGCGCTCGAGCTAGCGTTAAGGATTTGCATTCTGTGGACAAAGTACACAGGCTAAACGCCGGCGGCGTTGATGCAGAATTTGCCAGAGTATCTCCTTATTCCAAATGCTTGCTCCAAATTGTCTTCTACCCTGACTGCGTTGATGACTGCGTTAAGAAATTGGCTTCTGTAGTTGTTCTACACAGCCTATATGTCGGCGGCGTTGGATGCTTTTGAGCCGGCGTACATGTTGATCTTCAACCAATTGTTTATAATTTGCTCATTACTTCTTTTTTAACCTGATTTCACAAAAATTACACTTATAAATATACAGTTCCACTTGATTTCTATCACATTTGTATAAATTTTATCCACAAAATGTATGTAAAATATGAGTTCATCAGGACCATACTTTGAAATATAAAGCTTAAGAAGATACAATAACAAATTAAGAAAGGGATATCATGATATTCATTCATTCATAATAATTGTCTTACAAGCCTTAGGGGCATTCCCCCGTCAAAATACTAAAATCTATTACAATAATTTTCTATTAAGTCTACATCTAACTAATGCTAAATTTTATCCAAAAATTTCTTAACAAAAAAAAAAAAGAAAAAAGAAACACCTAGCTGCAGGGTCTATGTAGCCTCAACCACAAATAGCTAAACTGCAAAAGATATCTATAAGGGTATAAGCTAGCAGGCTTAATGAGAATTATTTCCGAAGATAAATACTTGAGTAACAAAATCAAGCAAGTTTTTAAGCATCCAAGTGATATGCAACAAACACATGAGCAAGTAAGACATACAGTTTTTCGGGAACTATATGTTGAATGGATTTACGCCCTCCATTTGGGGTTTTGGGGAAGCTGATAAGATTTTGCTTCGAGCCAATGGCCACTAAGCATTGTTCCTTGCTATTATGCCTCTAGCTTAAAGCCGATAAGCATCGTCCTAGTATTTTGCTTCGAGCATAATGCTACTAAGCGTTTCTCTTTATATTATGCTTCCAGCTTAAAGCCGATAAGCATTGTTTATGGCTTTACAACAGCACCACTAAGCTTTCCCCCAAGATTAGTGATCCCTATGCAATGTGACCCACTACATGATATGCATGAGCCAATTTATTTAGGATATCATAGCATAATTAATGTCAATTTATGATGATCATAGAATTTCAGACATATCAAGTTCTATACTAAAACAAATGATTATTTACAATCAATTCCTGCCTCAATATTCTTAGAATTCCTTCAACAATTTTACATTCATATTCATTTGTCTTTCCTTAGTTTTAGTGCAACTAAACTATAAGCACAGTCAAATAAAGTATTTAAGGTAATAAACTCATGTTGCCATGATGATACTTTCTTCTTATGGATGAGTCAACAAGTCAATCAACTAATCAAAGTAATCCTCCGAGTATGGATACTCTTCCTCAGGATCACCCAATCAAGAAGAATACCCATAATGAGTATTTCTTGTTGATTCTATTGTACTTTGTCAAAACTATATCATAAGATCGTCAAAATTTGTATAGAAGACAATTCCAACTTAAAATGGTCATAACTTGATCATTTTAACTCGGAATTACGCATATAATATACCATTTTCTACCTATTTGAAAAGATCTATCCATTTCTAAAACTATTTTCATCAAACTAAGTCATTTGGGCTTTGAAACAGTGGCGATCAAATTCACCATGAGATTTCCCACACCCAAAACCTTTGTTTTAATAATCAAATCATTCAAAAATTGTTTTGATAAATACTTAGTCATCTATATAGTTGAGAAATTTCTTTTTATAGCTATATAGCTCATATTCCGTGCATGCTCGAGTATTTGTTGTCCAACCAAAATTTATTTAGTAAAAATAATGTTAGTTATAAGTTTAGAAAAATCATAATTTACAAGAAATACTTTTGTAAATCCTTTAAAATGGATATTTTGATTCTTTTGTTTTCAAAAAGTATATTATGTCTATCTTACTAATTTCTTTGATGACTTTTTCTGAAAAAAATGAAGTTCTATTTTTCCTTTTGAAGCTTTCAATACTTGTATCACTTTTCCTATTAGTTTTCTATGTATCATTTGTACTTTGTAAATCTTAGTTTGAAAATTTACAATCCCTTTTTATATTTTGTTTCAAAAGAACATTTTCATACAAGGATTTATCTTCCTTATCTTTGGAAAACAATTCTATTACTTCTAAAGTTATGGTTTGGAAAACGTCTTTCAAAATGATGATATTTCCAAAATCATAACGAGTTCTTTCTAAAGTTTTGAGAAAGTAGATTCTTCTTATTAATTCTAAATTTCTTTTAGGACTTTCTTTTGGTATCAAAAAATCTCTTTTTATAAAAATTACAGTTTAAACTTGGGGGTTTAGACAACAATATTTAAATTGCATGAGTATGAGAATAATAACAAAAAAAATTATAATAACAAAATAAATAGCAAAATAATATAAATCAAGTATTGAGAGTCTTAGTTTTGAATCAAGGCTCTCAGACTAAGAATGGACTAGTTCCGAAAACAAAATAAAAATTGTTTTGACTTGATGAGGACAAGTCTAAGACTGGAGACTAGTCTTAAAACAACATGAAATAAATAAATAAATTGCATAACTCGAAAGTAAATCAATAACAAATGAGCTTATATGCTCTAAAGATTATATATAAGTACATAATTATATTTAGTTAAATATATATAAGAAGTTAACATAATATCAACAATAATATATACAAAACATAACAACATAAAAAAAAAGTAGAGAAATAGATTTTCATGAACAAGAACAATATATGAATATAGTGTATCTTCTATAACAACAAGTTTAGGAAACTCACACCATGGTCATGTGAAGTTACATGACATTTTAGAAAGAAATATGGAAAGAAGATTTTGCCTAAAAAGGATTTTGGAGTAGTATGTGTGGATGGGTTTTGTGTATGTAGAAGGGGGTTCGAGAGTATTTGAGAGAGTCTTTGGAGAGTGTTTTGAGAGGATAAATTTGGAGAGTTTTAATAGTGAATTTAAGGGTAGAAGAAGTGTGAAAGAAATAATAGAGGAGGGGATATTTATAGGAAAATGAGGAGTGAATTTGTATGATTAAAAAAAATTGAAAAAGAAAATATATGAGTGAAAATTAGAGGGGGGCGTTGGCCATGGGGGAGGAGGAGAGAGGGAGATATGATTTTTTTGTATTTTGTGAAATAAGAGTAATAATATGTAAGGTAGATGTGATATAAAGTTATGAGAAACATAAAAAATAAAGATAATAGGTGTATAGAGCATAAGAGTAAGTGTTAAAAAAAGTAGAGATAGTTAAATGGTGTAGAATAGTAATAAATAGTGTAATTAAAGTAGATCTGACTAATAAAGTATCAATAGTAAAAAAATAGGCATATAATTGCAATATATGTTATTTTTAACTGCTGAAAAATTATAAAACTGATATTTTTGAAAACCTTATATTTTTACGAGTTTAACGATATATTTGAAATATTTTTACTATTCCGAGCCGCATGACACGTTTTTTCGAAAACTGTTTCCATTTGGTTTTAAAACGATTTGCGGTTTTACTACTATGATGATATTGTTAAGCTTTCTTATGTTATTACGAACTATTCTACATACTAATATCTTATTCACTCACTTAGGGTTGCGAACACAGGATTATCAGACTTAACCTTGTTACGTCTAACTAAGGTTTTGTTGACTTTAGGGTTTCTAGTTGACCTTCCGATTAGGGTTTAAGCTTAACTGTTAGTAAAACTTTGAGGGTTTACAATACTTATAAGATTCAAGAGCATACTGTAACAGGCAACTGAACTCAGTTTCATACTGCTCGATGTTTGTAAACCCTCAAATTTTTCAAGAATAGTTTTAGAATATCAAATCGAAACCCTAAAGCCTGACCCAAGTTGAAATCGAACCTTAAACAAATTCGATCACAAGATTTCATAAGAGATTCTTCAAAAACAAAAAATTGAAAATTCAATAATCGTTCGATTCAAAAATCCGAGCATGAGACAATTACTTATCCAATCATTGAGGTAGACCCCTCAATTTCTAAGGTAAAGTTGGATTAAACCTTTATCCTAGTCAAACCAGAGTTTCAAAAGTCAACAAAGATTAAGACAATCTCCAGTTTCAACTCCTGCAAACCCACGCTCTCAAACCTTAGAAAATGAAATTGAGCTAATGGCTTATAATAGTTCATAATAATATAGGGAAGTATAAAAATATAAGATTCGTGAATTTTGAGTGTCCTTCGGACTCAAACGGGATCAATTCTTGAAAAATGTGTCATGAAGCTCGGAATAATAAAAATATTCCAATAACACCAAAAGACTCATAATTAAACAAGGATTTCAAAAATATCGGTTTTAGAATTTTTCGGTAACTAAAAATATTACATATAGCTCATTTACGCATATTTTTATTATTATCGGTATTTTATATGTCTAGTTAATATTCATAGTACTATTTCTACTATTCATTACTATTTCACTATCTCTACTTTTTCTTACACCTATTTCTTACTACCCATATACTTATTTCTTATACTTTTGTCATGCCCCAAATTTGGTTCAAGGCGTGCCAACTGCCACGTATAATACTTGCGCGTTATATGTTAAGTGTCACGCCCCGAGGGGTACCCTAAACATAGCAGTCCACCGTACACAATACTAAAGCCTAGGAATGACTACCTTAGTCATGCAAAGGCTTCCATATTATGTACAAGGCGTACATCACAACCAAGGGACGCATCGGAGTAGCGCAATTTACATTGATAATAAATAAGTAACAAGGCAAAGAGAATACTTAATATAAAACATAAGCATATCACATTTCAATTCTTAAGGGCATATTCTTCTATTATCTTCAAATAAATATACGTCCCTAATCATATAGGTTAGCACATATAAAGAACCTTACAAAATTTCTTCATCGTATGATTCCATATCCTTAATCATCCGTCCATGACTTCCTTAATGTCATGATCCTCAAATTTAATCCACGAATATACCTGTTTCAACAAAATCTATAGGGGTATAAGCTACAACTAGCTTAGTGAGATATTCCTTTTCATTCGCACCATTTTTCAAACAAGTTTATTTATTTAATCACACATATGCTATGCATACAATGCAACAATCACATGATTACGCGAATATATATAGTCATCCGGAAACCATATATAGAACGGATTTACCCCTCCGTATCAAAGGTTAGGGAATCGGGGTTGAAGGTCCTCGACCTTCTACTGCTAGTCCCCAGGTCCTCACCCACAGCGTTCGGTTGGCTCGGCTCCGAACCTAGAGTCGCTTTCCCCGAGCGATTTGGATTCTCCAGGAAGGAACATGGCCCGTGGCACCGCACGATCACAGCCAATCCAACTCTACGCGTAGGAGTAGCAGCCTTCCGAAATAGATGTGACTCGATGGATGCTATGCGTGAACGTTTTATTGTTCTTAGGTCAAACCTTATTAAGGTTTATTAGGGGCGATCAATCAATTTAGCAACAATAAACAATCATACAAGTAAGTAAACAAAATTATTTAAACAAGCAGATCGAAGTTGCGATATTCTTAATTCTCAATTCACGCATAAACATAGAATCATATATAGCATAATCCCGAAATCCCCAAATATATTCGTTTTTATCTTTTCTTAGTATACTAATGCTACTACATTACAAGCACAAGCAAGGTAACGAAATTAGAAGGAATAACTCACTCGTCCATTTCGCTATCTTCTTAGTCGTAGTAATCCTCGGGTAGGGTATTCTCGTATCCTTCGTCACCTAGACAAAAGAAATACCCGGGATAAGTCTTTCATGAATTTCTATTCTTGGAGATTCTAAACTTTACTTAAAATCGCGGTAAAATCGTATAAGAAGAAATTCCAACTTAAAATGGCCATAACTTGCTCATTTTAACTCGGAATTTCGCATATAATATACCGTTTTCTACCTATTCGAAAAGATCTATCCATTTCTAAGGTTATCTTGGTCATAAAAGGTCATTTGGGTTCCGAAAACGTTAGGTACAGATTTAAAACGAATTTTCTAAACTTTTGCAAAAATCCATTTTCTAACTCAACTTTTTTAAAGAAAATCCTTTTGTAACAATATATAAATATATATTTGATAAACACTTTGAATATATAGGTAAGCTCACTTTATATGCAAAAATCTAATGGTAGTGTCTCAACAATTTATTTCATAAAACAATTCATTTAAAACTTTAGCTTTGAAATTCCTTTTCAAGTATTTAAGAAACTTTATATTTTTATTATAAATGAGTATATCTTATTTTATTTCTTCATTCCTTTTTCCAAAACAAGCAAATTTTCCTTTAACCCTAGTCTTTCATAAATTTCATTTCTAGTGATAAAAGATTAATTTATCAAAAGTATATTAAGTTGTCGAAAACCTTTTCATAATTTGTTTATTTAAGATGGTCTTAGAAAATGAGTCTTGTTTTTTATATTCCTTTCTAAAATATAAGCTTTTACTTTCCAAAACTTGTTCTTTCATCTCTTTTGAAAAGAATCATCTTTTATTGATAAAATCCATTATTGTTTAATCTATTTATATTCTTTTGAAAATGAGTTCCTTCTTTTTAGAAATTTGAAAATCATTATTTTTCCTAAGTGGGTTCATCACCTTATGAATTTATCTTAACTTTGAAAATAGTTTGTTTTCTTAGTTTTATTTCGAAGTTTAAAAGAGTTTAAATCTTGAGCTTTTTGTAAAGACTTTTAATATTAATAAATTATATTACTAAAAGCTTAGGTTAACATAATATACAAAGAAAATATTTATTTCTTATGATTCCTTGAAAATATCTTTGTTATTTATGAAAACGTTGAGAAAACTCCATTTCTATGTTGTTGATAATAACTTCATGATTTTGTGATAAATCATATGATTGAAAACTTAGCTTTGAGTTCATTTAAAACAAAATTCTATTTTTAGATTAGTTGAGACATTAACATTACGTAAATGCAAGTATCATGAGCATATAAAATAATAAGAACATAAGAAAATACTAAAAATAATTAATGAGCAAGAAAATAAAATATCAAGCATTGGGAACCTTAGCTTCATCAAGGAATCCCGATCAAGTATTGGAGCCTTAGCTTTATCAAGGCATCCCGGGACTAAGAATGGACTAGTCCCGAAAGATTAAAGAAAATAAATAAAAGATTGTTTTGACTTGATATGGACAAGTCTAAGACTAGAAAGACTAGTCTTAATATCAACATAAAATAAATAAATTGCATAACTTGAAAATAAATAAATAACAAATGAGCTTATATGCTCTAAATAAATATATATACATAATATACATAATACTATATATATAAGCAAATAATCACAATAATAATAACAACATAATAAAATAGGAAGCTTATGTACAAGAACAAAACATGAACATGTTGTTGCTTTTACTACTCATATGAGTTTCAAAACAACACCATAGTCATGTTAAGTTACATGACATGGATGAATAATAGATGGAAGAAATATTTACCTAAGGTATGTAAGAGGTATGAAGATGGTAGTGAATGTATGGTTATGTGGTTATGGAGAGATAGTTGTATTACATAAAGAGAGTTTTGGTAGGAGAGATTTTCTTCTTACAAGAAGAGAGTTCTTGTAAGAGTATGGAGAGAGTGTTTAGAGAGAATTTTTGCATAAATTCTTTACTTGAGAAAGGTGTGAAGAAATGAGAAGAGGAGAGGTGGTATTTATAGAATTTTTGGAGTGGAATTTAGATGTAATAAAAAAATTGAAAAAGAAAAAATAATTGATGAATGGGGAACAAATAGGCGCCGGTTTTGCTTGCATTAGGAGGGGAATTTTGATTTATTTTATTTGTTTGTGTAATAAAGAAGTAATGTGTAAAGTTTGATGTGATTAAAGTTGTATTGGAAATGAAAAAAAGTAAGAAAATAGATATGTAGGTGTAAGAAATAGGTGTAAGAAAAAGTAGAGATAGGTGAATAGTAATGAATAGTAGAAAAGTACTATGAATAGTAGACTAGACAATTAAAGTACCGGTAGTAATAAAAATACACGTAATAATGCGATATCTGTAATTTTTAGCTACCGAAAAATTCTAAAACTGATATTTTTGGAATCCTTGTATTTTTACGAGTCTATTGGTATAAAAAAATATTTTTAATATTCCGAGCTCCAGGACACGCTTTTCGAGAACCGATCCCGTTTGGGTCCGAAGGTCACTCAAAATTCGCAAATCTGATATTTTTATGTTACCCTATGTTATTACGAACTATTCTAGGCCATTAACTTAATTTCGTTTTCTAGGATTTGAAAACACGGGATTGCCGGATCTTAAACACTAGGATTCGTTATGGGCTTGTTGACTTTTAGGGTTCTGTTTTGATTTCCGTTTTCGTCGAGATATTCGTAAGATCATATAATTTTCGAGTCTTGATCGTTTTAGAATTTTAGCTCGAAATTTATATTTTATTTTATTTGTGATTATTTAATAGTTTTTAGTTCTTTGAATCGTTTAACGGAGTCTAGGGTTATGAGTTGACTCAGTTTGACTTTTGGTGAGAATTTGAAATTTGTGATTTCTGAAATTTATCGAAGGTTTTAAGATTTTACTGTTGATCGTTATTTGGATATATTGTCTTGATTTGCGTGTTAGAAAACGGTTAGGTGATTTAATTGATGTACGAACGTTGATTAAACCGGTAGTTAGACTTTATATTTCGTTTCAAGGGTTCTTGTTTTCTCAAGATTGAGAAAACTCGTTTTTGTTCTCATTTGGAATTAAGTTTTAACTTGGTTCGAGTTTTAGGGTTTCATTTCCGGTGTTTGACTTGGTATAGAATCGGGTGTAAGTCTCGAGTCGATTTTTTTTTTTTAGTTTTAAATTATTTTTTAGGATTATGAAAATTTTTGGGGGTTTACATTAAGGCTGACTTAATCTACAATTTATCATAATCGTTGCTAAACAAATTTTAGATTATGAAATCGTTGAATTAGATTTTGAAAACAACTAAGGTTGCAGTGGAAAAGAAATATATTTCTTTAAAACGATTTCTAAATAGGCTACTCTCTTGAGTAGACTATTACATATAATAAAGTAAATTTCTCAAAATGATTTCCAAATAGGCTACTCTTATGAGTAGACAAACATAAACCCTAAAAATTAATCGGGTCATACTACACTTGATATTTATAACCTTAAGTGTATAATTAGTGAGTTATTAACTCGAGTCTAATCTAAATTTAGATTAAGGATTTATTTTAGTGGATTAGGAATTTACATAATTCAACTTGAGAAATTAGTTTCAAGTCGATAATTGAAATGAATTAAATAGCTTGGTATGTTGGAGAAAGGAAATTGAAGTAATTTGATAAGTTGAAGTGGGTATTGTGGTATTGGAATTTCTAATTTCGATCAAATCTATCTACTGATCCAATTATATTAAATTTTCTAATTATATTCTGTCATTTAGAAATTCAATTTAACTAAACTATCTAAATTCAATTATTAGGTTAAATTTAAAATAAGATTCAAAATTACCTGTATTTTCATAGTATTTAATTATCACATTTCTAATTTAGGTTGGTAAAAATCGGGGTATTTCATTCTCCCCCACTTAATATGAGTTTTGTCATCGAAACTCACGTCATTATTAAATGAGTTTCAAGTATTATTACCTATATAATCTATTAATCTATACCACTATGCTTCTGCTGTGCTACTCTATATCAAACTTGTTCAGCCTATGATTATATTTCCTAGTGATAAAACTTTACGTTATTTACTTATCTTTCATTGCTTTATTATTAGTTTTTATAAGTATAATATTTTTACAACTTACTAATGTCAATATTTGATATAGTGTTATGTATATAAAATAGTAGGAACTAGAGTGGCGATTCTAAGCCTTCAACTTACTTGACTTGACAAACTCAACCTGACTTGACTTAGACTTAACATGACTCGAACTTGACACGACTCAAACTTGACATTGACAACCAACGACTCGACATGACCCAACATTTAGATGACACCTTGCAACATGACATTCGACTGTCAAGACACAATGACTCGATAAACAAAGGTTGTAGATTCACCATTCTATCCTATCTACTTATATGTAGCTGATGTCCATTATCAAATAAACAACAAGATATAACACTCATGATTCAAATTATAAAGCAAAACAAAATACAATTCAAGGAAAAATGCATTCCAACGGATAAAATATATCACATGACATAATAGATTTTAAAGAATGATATATCATGGGACAAAAATATTACAAGGCATATAACATGCAAAATCATACAATATTCCGGTTTAATCCATTTTTCAAATATCAACAGAAAAGTAAATTTTAGGCCAATTTGATTAATTTAGTGTGATTAATCAATTTTACTAGGTTTTCAATTTAGTCAAGTAAGACAAAACAAGCACAACATCCAAAACGAAAACCCAAGTTTTCCCCCTCACTCAACTCACCAATTCTAATACGCATCCTAACATATTATGTTTTAGCAAACGTCGGGATAAATATTTGCTCTGATACCATTCAACTGTCACACTCCAAATTTGGTTCAAGGCGTACCAGCCGACACATATAACACTTACACGTTATACGTTAAGGCTGACCTAATCTACAGTTTAGTGTGATCATTACTAAACAAATTTTAGATTATGAAATTGTTGAATTAGATTTCGAAAACAATTAAAGTTGCAGCGGAAAAGAAATATATTTCTTTAAAACAATTTCTAAATAGGCTAATTTCTTGAGTAGACTATTACATATAATAAAGTAAATTTCTTAAAATGATTTCCAAATAGGCTACTCTTGTGAGTAGACAAACATTTATAAATAAATATCATACCATCAGATATCTCAAAGTACACAGTGTTTAATATCTAAAAAGTACAACCATGGGCTCATAGATATACCATCATCAAATCATAAGTTTGAAAAGAGGATCAATAACTTTTGCTAATAACATAAACAGTTTAATGTTCCCAGGCACTCAACTCTTTAACAAGCTCCTTTAAAGTTGTCCCATATCCGATAACCACAAGCATCCAAATCATCACTTGAAAAAGAAAGGAATGAGCCGAAGCCCAATACGACATCAACACAAGCACACACGAGATGGCACTCATGCCTATTATACATGTAATGCAACAACCAATAGTTTATATCTTTAAATTAAAGTGCGACAAACAATAGTGGAGCACTCACACTCCGGCAACACGCTAGGAACCTAGGGGTCCTGAGTGGCAGCAACTGCTTAGAGGGTTGATATAGGCAGCCCGAATACCTATATCCCCTATCCCCTATCCCCTATCCCCTATCCCCTATAAGATCATCTAGTAAATAGCTTCATCTAGGGGCCACAGCCGTTACACATCTCTATCCATATTAGTCCATTGTAATTAAGTAGAGTAACAGACCCCATATGTTAAACTTCTTAATACAACTTCTTTCCAATATGAATAAACGATATCCCGATACCGTCTCGCCCATCAGCTATCCGCTGATCCACTAATAACCATCATTTGTCCAATGTCAATGATGGGGGGTGGCCTAAGCGTCTAACTATCGTGCTAACATTGCCAAGCAAGGTTGTCGCCCCTAGGACCGGGTTAAACGATCAAGCATAAGCAGCAAGCAATCATTAAAGCCATCTTTAAGTATTAATTGATTTAGAATGCCTATCCTAGCAAGCAACACACAAATCACTGTGTACCTGGTATAAAATCTGTGCTCCGAACAATTAGAAGATAGATCAGAAGATAAAGCAGAATGTAGACTCTTAAGAAATATATGTTTCAAAGATTAATTAATATAAGCATTTGAATCAATTATCAACTTATATCAAACTCGTACTAACTACTTAGTTTCTAGCAAATATGCATTTGAAACAACATACTCCTCTTATTATTCATGGTCTATCATATTATAATTATCTTCAAGCCATTTACCAGTTATTCTGATCATATAATAGTTTACTAGTTAGATTAATAGATAAGTATAAATTGTTGGTCTTTGAAGAATTTACAAACCAATACTAGTTAATAAATCTATATTTGCTTAATTTAGCCAAGTCAAAATAGAATTAATCATTCAAATTCATTTTATATTCAACTTAGTATACTAAACCAAGTTTATGGTAATTAGGTTCCTAAAATGGTAATTTCAATAACATATCCTATAATCAATCTAATAAACTTTTTATTAAGTAAAATAACTCATTAAAAATATAATTATTTTATTTATATCATTTATAATATTTTTATATCTAAATAGGTTATGGAATTTAAACTAGTTTACTATTACGTTTATGTTAAAAGATCATATTTAATCCTATTTTATTAAATAAATTTCTATAATCAAAATCATTAATTATATATCTCAAAATTAATATTTTAATATTCGAACACATTATTTATATTTATTTGGTTAGAAATAATTTACCTTAAATTCCAATATTTCATTTCCTATAGAAAACTAATATGCACCATAACTTTAATAAATTAGTTCACTATCTTAAACTCGGGTTCTTGAGCTTAAATTTTTATGTAAACTTACTAACACATATATTTACATTTTTATAAGTTCATTTGGCCTAAAATAATTAGTTAATTAGGGTTTTAATTTGATTAACACAAAACTACCGGAATAGGGCATAAGCAGCAACGACCGATCGGTTCGATCAGATTTGACCATTAACCCGGCCAGTTCTTGTCTAGTTCTTTACACTAAATTAAATTAGACATCTTAAGCTTTCAAACCATTGTAATTTCATCCAAAAAGAAGAAGAAAAAGTCACCAGTTTGGCCATATGAATTCACGTCACCACTGCTGGCCAAAACACTGTTTTGCCCTATTTTGCTATTTTGAAATTTAGTTTTTAAAATAGTAAATGTATTTGAAAAATCACGAAAATATTAAGCTTATATTATAAATGATATAAGACATGTTAAGCTATCGTTATTATAAATTTCATTCAAAAATAATTTCATTTGATATTTTAATTAAATTTCACAAAAGTATATGCAATAATTAAATCCAGCAACTTATATTATCATAAATCAATTGATCAACATGTTTAACTTATACGCACATTCTATAAGATTATATATCATGTTCACATGCTTATATGCATATATGGATCATACTTTCAGTAATTTAACTACATAACATGCCTTTTATATATAATATTAAGCTTATATGTCCATTTGATTCATTTTCCAACATTATAGCTTATTAAAAACTAAACCAAATACACACATATAATCAACATATTAGATCAAATATATACCATACATTAGACACATCATACTTATATATTTATATATATGATAATTTTATCAAAACAACATTTATACATATATTAATGGTATTCGGTTTGTAAGAAAACATATATCTATATTTACCAAAACCTTATTATTATTAAATCTATGTTGATATCACCATCTAACAATAATTTCAACAACAAAAATACAATAATCATACAAATTCACTCATTAAACTAACATTACTTGAATTGTGAAATAATTAGCTAAATCCTTACTACCCTACTCCTTAAGTTGATGTAACTTCTTTAAGCTAATTTCCCTAGCTTCAACCTTTCTTTTAACCTTCAAAATCACCTAGAAATTGATTGAAATAGAGATTAGATTTGGGGAAGAAATTGAGTGATTGGATGGTAGAGAAATCATGAATTTCTTTGCTATTGGATGCTAGATTTAAAGAGGAATTGTTGTAGAATCCTTCTAGGATTTTTGTGGGTTTTTAGAGTGATTTCTTGAGAGATTTTAGGGGTTTAGGGTTTTCTAAATGGGTATATTTATAGTGTTTTAGGTATTGTAATTTCCATTAGGTTTATGGGCTTTTCGATGATTTTCTTAATTAATTTAGAGCATTTTAGTCCTTTCCTAGGTGTAGAAAACTTCTTGAAGTAGTTAAGGTTATTTTGGTCTTTTCACACACTTGATATTTTTTTGTTCACATTGTAGATATTTAAGGGGCAATTTGGTCATTTCACATGGTTGGAATTCTCTAGAGTTTAGATTTTTATAATGTGTGCAATGGTGCATGGAATAAGCATTGTCTCATGAGCTTTATGGACTTTGATCTTTGAATAATTGGGCTTAGAGTTTTAGAAGAAGAATTAGGCCTTTAGGTTATGGGCTTTAGGGAATTAGAAATGGATTTTAAGAAGCAAGAAAGAGAATTAACTAATTGGCATTAGAAATTAATTCTAGGAAATCTAATTAAAGGAAATTTAATATTTTACTTAAATTTAGGGTTTTAGGGGCTTAGGAATTGGTATTTGAAAAAAAAATATTTAGATTTAAATTTATTAGATTTAAGGAGTTGGAATTTATACTAAAATGTCTAAATTGGATATATAGGGTTTTAGGTTATTAAACTTGATAGATAAAGTTCATTGGATAATTAGAAAGCTTTGATTAATTTAAATTTGTTGAATTAACCAATTGATGTTGCTTAATAAGTTGAATTGGGCATTTATGACATTAGAATCTTTATTTTCAATTAAATTTATTTATTATTCCTAATTATGTTAAATTATCATTTTTTTTTTTTTTTTGCACTTACATGATTAGGGTTTCTAGTCCCGACAGGTCAAATTAGGGTATTGCGTTCAAAAGACTTAGAAAACTCTAAATTTCATGATTACATATTCAGAATTTTTATTTAAGCTCTAGCTTGGTAGATATTGATCAATTTCTATTTCTATTGCATATTTTTCAACCATAGCAATTCATCTTTAAACTATCGTTTACTATCCAATAAACCCTAAAAATTAATCGGGTCATACTACATTTGATATTTATAACCTTAGGTATAATTAGTGAGTTATTAACTCAAGTCTAATCTAAATTTAGATTAAGGTTTTATTTTAGTGAATTAGGAATTTAGATAATTCAACTTGAAAAATTAGTTTCAAGTCGATAATTGAAATGAATTAAATAGCTTGGTATGTTGGAGAAAGGAAATTGAAGCATTTGATAAGTTGAAGTAGGTCTTTGAGGTATTAGAATTTCTAATTTCGATCAAATCTATCTACTAATCCAATTATATTAAATTTTCTAATTATATTCTATTATTTATGAAATTCAATTTAACTAAGCTATCTAAATTCAAGTATTAGGTTAAATTTAAAATAAGATTCAAAATTACCTGCATTTTCATTGTATTTAATTATCACATTTCTAATTTAGGTTAGTAAAAATCGGGGTATTTCACTTTTACATTTCAATACAACTTTATTCACATCAAACCTTACACATTATTACTTTTCTTTACAAAAATTACAAAACAAATCAACTCCTCCCCCTCTATACATCAAAACTGGCTCAAATCATCTCTCTCTCTCTCTCTCATTTATTTTCTTTTTTAATTTATTTTATTACATCAAAATTCCACTCCAAAATTCTATAAATACCCCCTTTCTCCTTCATTCTTTCACACATCCATTTACATAACAAAACTCTACCAAAATTCTCTCTCTAATAATCCTCTCTCAAAACACTCTCTACGATCCACTACTTTTCAAGAAAAATAACAAAACCCATTCATCTCTTTTCAAATCCTCCATTAAACCTTAAGTAAAAATCCTATCTATATCCTTTATCATGTTCACACAACTTAGTATGAGCTTAGTATATATTTTTTAGACTCATGAGAGTTAAAGAAGCAACAATATGCTCATGTTTTGTTTTTGTTCATGTTCATATTTTACATTATGTTATTATTGTTATTGTGTTCTCATTATCATTGTTATTATTATTTTTGCTCTAATCTATCTTCTATATAGTATTATGTGTATTATGTATATATATATATATATATATATTTCTTCAGAGCGTATAAGCTCACTTGTTATTTATTTATTTTCATGCTTTGTAATTTATTTATTTACTTTTTTTATGCAAATTATTAAGACTAGTCTTTCTAGTCTTAGACTTGTCCATATCAAGTCAAAACGATTTTCTTTCTTTTTTAGACTAATCTATTCTTAGTCCCAGGTTGCCTTGATGAAGCTAAGGCTCCCAATACATGATTGGGATACCATGATGAAGCTAAGATTCCCAATGCTTGACCATATTATTTAGTTTATTTGCTTATGAATATTTCTTTCTATGTATTATTCTTACTTTTTCATTGCTACACAATCATATTCATGCATGATTAGAATGTTGTTGTCTTAAAAAAAAAAAAGGGTTATTTCTTAAACAAAGGAAAAGTGAACTAAATTTCTTAACAAAGGATTTTTCAACAAAAAGTCTACGTATTGTTTTAATAAATTCTTTCAAAAGTTAGAATTAGATAGATCTTTCGAAGTAGATAGAAATCGATATATAATTTATAAAATTCCGAGTTAAAATGACCAATTTATGGTCGTTTTAACTCGGGACTTCCACAAATGACGAGAATTATGAATTTACTAGTTTTGTTAAATAGTTTGGATTAGTTAAGTGATGAAATACTTATTAGGGTAGTTCTTCCTTTTCAGGTGACCCCGAAATCGATGATTCCCTACCACCGAATTACTTTTACTAAGAGACCGGTGATTCAATGGCCGAGTGAGTATTTCTTTCGATTCCATTTATTGTATGTGATTATAATGATAGTTGCACTAGATATTTGGTAAAAATAAAATGGATATGTATGATGGGGATGAATGGGAATTATGTGTGGTTGCTGTTGATATGAGAAATTGAAATAAGAATATTGAGGCCAGGTGATTAACTACCGCTTGTATAGATGAATTAGGAATGACTGTCTGCAATTATTGATTGATCACGTAAAGAATTGGTATAATTGACTATTCGGAATTGGAAATAAACATGGACTCATTCATAGTGTAGACACCTAAATTTTGCCCAACTTAAAGCTTTAATTGTAATTAGAATCATATTGTATCAAGCTCACAAAAAATGAAAAAATCACAAAAATCAAGAAAAAGCCAAAAAGGTCAAGAAAAAACAAAAATTAAAAAAAAAGAATTAGTAAAAAAAATGAGAAAAAAATGATCACGTCCGCTTCATCCAACGGTCTAGGTTGGTCCGTATTTATAAAATATGTATTTTAATTAATAAAAATTACAGAAAATACCAAAAAATCAGAAAAATTCCAGAAAAATATAAAAAAAAATTCCAAAAAATTATGAAAAAAATCAGAAAAATATTTTTATGCATTTTTATACATACTTTAATATTTTTGATATTTTTTGTGATATATTTTGTATTTATATGTCTAATTATACACAATTGTGTTAGGAAATAAAAACTAAAAAAAAAAAGAAAATGAAAAAATATGAAAAATAAATACTTTCTAGTATTGATGTATGTGTGATACTGAATTTTCATAAATAATTTGTATTTGTTTATCTTGACTTAAAAATGAATAAAAGCATGATAAAAATAACAAAAAATATGAAAAATAATTAGAAAAATCCTGGTTTCATAAAAATTAAATAAATGATTAGATCTTTTGGATCATCATAAAAAGATTTTTTTAATTCAAAAATTAAGTAACTTAAAGTGAAACAGTTCCAAAATTAAAAACAAATCAACAAATTAAAGTTTTCTGAAAAAAAGAACTACGTTTTGTCTTATCTCGATTAGCAAGTACGTAGGCACCCACGGGGCAACATAAAACATGAAAAAAAACATTTTTGGTTTATTATTTATTTATTTATTCTTTGTAAATATTGTAGTTTACTTTCTAAAGAATATAAAAAGATAAAAATTATTTGATTATTTATCCTGTATAGTTTATTCTGCTAAATAATAAAAAAGACAAAAAATGGAAAAAATGAAAATAAAAATATGAATTGTACATATTGTTGATAATTGTAAATATTAGAGCAATTGAAGGATATTTGGTAAATTTAAAATTTTAAAGTAGTAACCGTTTAAGTTTTAATAGGTTAGCCCCCGAACCCAAGATATCTGGTTTTCAAATTTTGATTTTCTAAATCAAATTTTTTTCATAGACTAGTAGCTAAGTTAAGATCAACCAACCCATTGATCTTAACTTTTATTTTTTCCTGATTTTTATTGGGTGGCGACTCCAAAACATTTTTAAATTAAATTTCTTTTAATCCATAGTCGATGATTAATGTTAAATGGGTTAAGGTTTAAGATGAATTGGATTAGAAGAAATTAACCATATAATGAGAAAAATCCAGGCTCGACATATATCATAAATGGGGGTGAAGTATTAGCATTGATTGGTTGCCCGTGATCCTAAACGATGTAAAAGTTGGTTAATCATGATCCATAAACAAATTAATGAGTTCGTTAATCGTGATCCACAAAACGAATTTATAAGTTGGTTGACCGTGACCCTAAACGACATATTTAAGTAGTACCGCAGTATCGTTAATCTGTTAACCCAGCATGGAGGGCGAAAGTCCATCCACATATGATTTCCGGCTAGTCATATATTTGTTGATTCCATATGTTTGATGCATATCACTTGTCTGGCTAATCACTTGCTTGTATGATGTGTTATGAATGTGATCTTGGAAGTTATCACTCACTAAGTTAGTATAGCTTACGTCCCTACAGTTTTATTTATTGCAGCACGAGTTCATATGACTTAGACAGAGTTACCTACAACTCAGGTACAAAAGCTAGGCATTTCCTTTAGAAGTTGTATTCAAATTGTTTAGACTTTCATAGGAAACCAAGAGACTCCGAATGACTGTAAAAGACCCCTAAACGATATTCTTTTGCGGGGGGGGATGCCCTTAGATTTTGTAATTAATTATATATGTGTTTTGGTTTATTTTCTAATGCTATTAAATGTCAAATTAAACTTTTTAACTCCATCGATTCGAGTCTTATATTGTCGTAAAGAGACGCCTTACATCTATACAAGACTCTCGAAGGACTAAGGTAGTAATTAGTGAGTCTTATGTGGCATGTGGCGGACTGTTACGTTTAAGGTATCCCTTGGGGCATGACACACTAGGACAAAGCTTATCTTCTGTGGAGGCTACGTCACAGCTTTGTTGAAGGGAATGAATATTTTTGAGCAGCTAGAAGCAGATTAAGGGATCAAGAGCAAGAAAACCACATCTGCTCCATTCAGATCATGGGGTTAACCAAGGTCCCTATTCTAGTTAAGCCCACTAAGGAGCAAATCAAGAAGGATTTCAACATTCCATCCATTCCTCCTATTGACAAACCATCTTCATCTCAGCCTCCTCCTCATACTGTTATGAGTGTTTATGATAGACTTAGATAAGATATTAGAGACCTAAACGAGGAGCAAAAGAAGGAGGAAAGAAAAACAAGAAGTTCAGGAAAATATAAACCATTAATCCCAAATAGAACCATAGGCTTCCAGCTCTTAAGCCCTTACCAAAGCCATATTTCTGGAAGTAACTAACCAAGATCGAAGCGTAAACCTAAAAAGACTGTTGGAGTATGAGCGAAACCACGCTCAGTAAATAACCAAACATGTTACACATCAAATAAGTTATTAACAAATCGTATGTAATGCAATCACTCAAACATATGCTCTAATACAAGCTTGGATGATCTAGAATCCAAACAGGAAAAAGATTTACGCCCTCTTTTTAGGATAGAAGAACATTTACCTTATGACCCGCCTACCCAGGAGAGACTAAGTTTATAGGAAAATCAACGATTTCTCGTCTTAGGGTTATCACTTCAAATTTAATAACAGTTTTAACTGACCATTTCCTGTATCCATCCTTAAAAACCCCCTAAGTATTAATCATTTCAAAGTGACTACGAGCAGCATTCTTCATTGCCACTTAGTTCTTATATAACCGATGGAACAAAGAAAACCTCGGAAGAACTAACACTTTAGAAAAACCAAGCATTAATAGAGAATCGAAATATTAATACGTAGTAGGTTGTCACCCATTTGCATATGCAATAATGCAATACATGCAATGCATGACCAGGTTATTTTAATAAGTCAATAATTCTTATTCAATTTCATGGTGGTCCTACATTACATACAATAATCATCATACTATTGTATTATCACTTTTGTAATGATAGATTAGCAATCATACAATCAGATCACAGCACATTTCCATCAAAACATTCATTTTATTATTATCTTTGCATTACATAATCAGCTAATTACAAGCACAACCAGTATCATATGACTGAATTACTCACCTGCTCATGGTGACTTAATAGTAGTAATCTGCTGGAAGGTCCTCTATGGTATCAAAGTCACCTATTGAGATGAATAAAATATTCATCAATATAATATAGATTATATAACTAAACTCCTATAGTGTCTAATGTCTTAAATTGATATTTGGCTCGGTTTCTATTACTTATTTTGGTTCTTTAATGGTCCTATGAAAACAATTATCAATTAATCTTTATTCTCATGTAACGTGCCTTAGTCTTACTTGATATTTATATATATATATATATATATATATCTAGTATTCGAAAAATTAATATTTATCAAGTTTTTGTAGTTATAAATACTATTTTTATGTTATTTTCTACCTGACTCATCATAGTAACTCATATTCGTTTATTATTGCTTAGTGTCATCATGTTCCTTTTTATATACTTCATATAATTATTTTGTCATTTTTAGAAGTTACATTATTCATAAATTTAGTTCATTTCAATTTTCATTCTTACCTATTTATCTATATAGAATAAATATTTGATAACTATAATTGTTATTAACACTTAATATTTCCCTATAATTCTAGGGTTTTAGAAGTTATCAAGTATTAAACATACCATTGTTCTAAATGTTTGTGTTTATTTTTCTACTTTAGTAAATTCTATGTTAACATGTATATATATATATATAAGATGTTTATAATTATTATATAATTATCCTGTCCTTGAAATACAGATTTTACATAAGGAAAACAAGTTTGTACGCCGGCTCCTATGCCGCCGGTGTTGAAACCCAGATGCCGGCGTTCTTAAGTTTTATATTTTATTTCGTATTAGGTTGCACTGACTTGCAAGCCACCAACTTTCCCATGTACACCGGACTATACGCTACCGGCGTATAACCTTAACTAGTCGACGTTCGTTCATGTTACGTAAAAATAAATTATACGCAGCTTTTGCTCCAATATAAGCCGTCTTAACACCGCCGGCCTACCCTCGTAAGCTGTCGGCGTTCAACGTCTACACTGCTGACATAGGAATAGTGTTGATACTGTTCATCATCTTCTTCGATGAAATAGTTCATATTTATTCAATTTTCTACGTCATAAACATTCTCAAATCATTCTTAAGTGTTTCTATGGCATGTATATAAACATACATCAACTCATAACGCATCTACATGTATGTGATCTTAAATTTTCGAATTTGAAGAGGTATAACTAGGGTCTTTAAATTTTACCTTGCTTAGGCTTGTTTGATGGAATTTGAAGCTTGTTCTTAGGTTGGTAATGATCGTATGATCATCAGAAGTTAGTTTCAATCCTTGTTTTTAACAAATAACAAGCCGATTTACAACAACTTACCTTGTTCCCAGATTATGCATTTTTCATGTTGTATTTTTCTTTGATTCAAACAAAGGTGTTTAGAACGATTTGATTTCTGTTTTTAGGTCGATTTGCTTGCTCATTAGGTCTTTATTCAATCTAGAAATTTTGAGAGGAAGTTGTGCTTATTTGCTAGTCCATCAATAGCCATTAACACACACACATATATATAAGAGAAATCAGGACAGTTTCCTTCATCAATTTGCATCCAAATTCTCCATAATTTTATACTATTTCATTTGTTGTTTTACTGTCATTAATGTGGAAGATTAGTTGGCAACATATGATTTGTTTGTGTGTTAAATTTTGTTAACCTTTGTGTATTATTTGGACAATTTCAAGCAAATTTCGGTTCTCTTCTTCCTAGGAAATCCAAGCCCTACGTTTTTCTCATTAAGAATCCGATTCTACATATATATATATTATATTAACATTTAGATATTATTTATCTTTATTTTCGGGTAGTTTATCAGATTAATCGGGCACAAATTAGCTAATATTTGAGAGTTTTTATCCAAAAATATTTTTATAGAATTCTACAAAATGTTTAGTTTATCAAACAATAAAACTTTAAGTTTTAAATTTGCACGATTAATTGTTTTTAAAATTTTATCTCCTACAATTAAGGTTTCCTAAGCTTATTAGGTCAATTTTTATTTTAAGCTCTAATAGCTAAAGAAAACCTTAATTAGAATAATGTTGTGATTGAAATATTTATTTGAAGTCTAGATCTTTAGTTATACATCTGTTTATGTTTTTATATATTTATAATCCTAACGGTTTATCTTTAGGTTATCGTTTCCTATCTATAAGCGTAGTTAGTTAACTTCTCAATATCACATTTGATATATAAGCTAAATTATCTATATATATTAGGTTTTTCATACCTACTATGAAATCTTATTAGTAGTGTTTAATACTATCTAGGAGTCTTGAATTTAGGGTTTAAATCCATGTATAGGCTCATTACTACTCATTGTTCTAGTCTCAAATTATTGTTGAGTTCAATAGTAGTCATTTAATCTCTATATCTATATTTTTCTATCTATTCTATTTGTAAGACAAGTTTCAGGGTTTGAAAATTTGGGTTTCCTTTAATCATATCTTGAATTATCAGTTCAAGATACGAAATCTCGTTTTTGGTATCAATTAGGGTCAAAAAAGTTCTTTATTCGACTTTTAGATCCTAACACATCCAAATTCAAGTCATTGACCTATTCTTAGGTTTTTATTGGATTCTAAGTTTACTAACTAATTCATACATTCTATTTTAGAGTCGTACTAATGTAAAAAATTTTGGGGTTTATAACAACTTTTTCTATGTTTTGAAAATTTGGATTTGTTGTTAAACTTTTTCTTTATGTGGTTGGAATAAAACTTACAAATCCTTGGGTTATCACAATTTAGTGTTCTATACTTTTATTCTTGAGTTTATCAAAAGTTTGCTGAAATAAAGTTTGGTCTTTTTATCTACCAATTTTATTTCTAGGAATTGAAAAATAGAGTTTCAAAAGTTTTCTTTGATAGTACCTAATATTCTTGTTGGTATTATATCTATATTTTAGGAAAATGAGTTTATTCTTAAAAAAAAATTCTTAGATTGTTGATAAATTTTATTTCTCTAAGTGGGTTTCTTAAGTCTTGTAAGTTGATTTTTACCTCATCTTGAAAACTTGTTTAGTTCTTAGTTCAGAAAGTTGGTAAAAATTGGCATAGTATCTGTAAATCCTCGTTTACTTAGCAAACCTAAGATCGATTTTAGAAAGCTTAAAATCGGAAACCGAAACCCTAAAAGAATACCTCTTGACCAATCGGACCTAGAAACCCTATGTCCGGCAATGCCAAGAATGAAAACCCGGAAGAATAGAAACGCGTTAACTCTAAAGTAAAACCCTAAACCATAAAGTCAACATAAAACCCTAAGTTAATAAAGCTTAAGGAAACCCTAGCAATTTAGATCCGGCAATTCCGTGTTCTCGCTCCAAGAAGTTCAAATATGAGTGAAAAGTGTAGATTGGCTCGTATTAATATTAGAATGCTTAATAATATCAAGTGAGTGGGTTTTCGACCTATTTCGAGCCTGATCGGATACAAATCATGAAAAGCCTGTCATGGGGCTCGGGATATTAAAAATAAGATATTAGTATTGTTAGATTCATAATTTCATAATATTTCTAAATATATCAGTTATATAATTTTTCGGGTTATAAAAGTTACAGTTATAATTTAATTATCTAATCAACTTTTTGCCTTCTTTCACACTATTCATCAAGTACAACCACCCATACCTATTCTTACATTTTTACATCACTTCTTTACAAATTTACCTTTCCAATATATTTTAGTACTTAAAGTTACTCATTAAAATTGAATTTATTACACAAAACAAAATAAAAAACTCTCTCTCTCCCCTATTATGATCGGTGTGAACCATCCCCATCCCCACCCCCCCCCCCCCCCCCCCCCCCCCAAAATAAGCCACAATTTGTTTTGTTTTTCTTCTATTAAATAATCATACAAAACCCTAAATTCTTTTCCTATATAATATCTTTTTCACCTTTCACTTTTCACTTTCACTTCTTTTTCAAAAGATCAAACTTTGGAAAGCAAATTTCTCTCCCTCTCCTCTCTACTCTTCCCGTGACCTCTCCCTTACACACACACACACACACACTCAAATTTTCTTCAAGTTTGCTTACTCCAAAACACTAAATAGGTAATAGATCTTGACCCTACCACAATAAACACATGTAATGGCAAGATCATACATGTGTGGTTCTACTAAAAATCCCCATGAGCTTCATGCTAGGGATGTGGAACCACTAAAACATGATATTGTTTCAAGTTTGTAAAACATAGATGATTTACATATTTTATTATTTGGCAAGGGATACTGATGTGATCCTAGAAGCCTCAATTTTTTAAGCCGTCTAATTTGAAGTTCAACAAGCCATCCGAATGGATGAGAGGTGCGATGATGAAAGCTTCAAAGATTAAAACAAAAACCAAGAGAACCAAAAGAGTTGATAGGATAGTTTGGGATTCAAAGGATCAAAGATTTTCGAGTCTTTTCATTAATTTTAGGTCAAAGGCATGGGGAATCCCGAGATGAAAGTTACATTGAATGCTGAAGACTTTAAGAAGTGTAATAAAGCTTCTTGGACCGGTTATTAATATTTGGATTTTTCCAACGCAACTTTTAATCTCCAGTATTGTTTTTAACTTTTTTTTATGTCGGATTTATTATTTGTTTTGGGAATTGTTTTATGTCGACATTTTGGGTCTTTTCCCATGTGTCTTTAAGTCTTTTTCTTTTATTATATATAGACACATATGGTTGTAAACAGGAGAATATCATTGAATGAAAAACATAATTTTGAGAGCACTTTCTCTTTTGTTCTTTGTAAAAAAACTCCTTTTTCGATTTCTTCAATCTAAGCGCTTGGGGAAATCATCTTGATAACTCAGGTTTCAATCAACAGGTGTGGTTAAGGTCTAGTTCCGAATCCAATCTTGTTCAAGACGATCTTTGGGGTTTTGATTTCAAATTACTATCGCCGAGTTCTAGGTTTAAAATACATAGGGTTCGCATCATTTGGTATCAGAGCTTCGGCTTCTTGAATCAACATCCATATCCCAGTTCGATTAGAGGCAACACTTTAATCATTCATATCCCTCAGTTATGTCTTTTGATTTGTTAGATTTGTCTTATTAGGATTAGATTAAAAAAACAACAAATATTTGATTTTGATTGGTCTGTTGTTAGGGTTCTTTTGTGAAAAGTTGTGATCTTTAGATCTAGGGTTTAAAAAAAAAGCTTTGATTTTTAGGGTTCGATTTGGATATGGAGAAAAAAAAATAGAGGACTTTGATTTGTTGTGAAGGGTTTGATTTTTTGTTATTTAGGGTTTAAGTTGTCTAAAAAAATAATTAATTATGAGTAAAGTGCAAGTGAGATCTAGTCTATTGAGACATGATGTTGATGAGATTTCTGGTGATCCTAAATTTTACACTAGATGCCATGTAAACCATGTAAAGCACAAAACATGCTGTTTGAGGATTGATGGTAGGTGTTACGCAAATTTTGTTAGTATCTTGATGGTAGAAAAATTGAATTTGAAAACTAGCATGCATCAAACACCTTATAAATTAAAGTTGTCAAAAGGGTATGAAGAAATTTAGGTGATTGAGCAGGTTCTAATTTCTTTTTGCGATTGGCAAATATAATGATGAAGTCTTATGTGATGTGGTACCAATGGAAACTTGTCATATTCTTTTGGGACAACCATGCCAATTTTAGAGGAAAGCCAGATGTGATGAGGACAATGATCGATATTCTTTTGTTTTAAACAAAAGATGGGTGAAATTAGTCTCTCTCAATCCTTTGGAGTCTTGTATGGATCAGATGACAATAGCTCAAAGTTTTAGAGAGAGAGAAAAACACAAGCGTGAGAGTAAGGAAAAGTGTGATGAAAACACTTTGGTAAGCACTGAGGAAAAAGAATCAGAGTGTGAAACACTAGAGAGTAATATTTGTTTATCAACTAATGATTTTTCTTTTCCTAGTGAAATTGATTCCTCAATGCAGAGATTCAAAGAATTGTGTCCTCAAGAAGATCAAGATGAATTAGAATCACAATCTAAATTCCTTCCTTGCAATTTAGAAGTGTCTAAAAACGAAGATTAGAGGACGAATCTTTTCGAAGAAGGAGGGAATGATGTGATCCTAGAAGCCTCAATTTTTAAGCCGTCTAATTTGAATTTCAACAGGCCATCGGAATGGATGAGAGGTGCGATGATCAAAGCTTCAAAGATTAAAACAAGAACCAAGAGAACCAAAAGAGTTGATAGGATAGTTTGGAATTCAAAGGATTGAAGATTTTCGAATCTTTTCATTAATTTTAGGTCAAAGGCATGGAGAATCCCGAGATGAAAGTTACATTGAATGCTGAAGACTTCAAGAAGTGTAATAAAGCTTCTTGGACCGGTTATTAATATTTGGATTTTTCCAGCACAACTTTTAATCTCTAGTATGGTTTTTAACTTTTTTTTTTTATGCCGGATTTATTATTTGTTTTGGGAAATGTTTTATGTCGACATTTTGGGTCTTTTTCCATGTCTTTTAGTCTTTTTCTTTATTATATATAGACATATATGGTTGTAACCAGGAGAATATCATTGAATGAAAAACATAATTTTGAGAGCACTCTCCCTTTTGTTCTTTGCAAAAGAACTCATTTTTCGATTTCTTCAATTTAAGCGCTTGGGCAAATCATCTTGATAACTCAGTTTCAATCAACAGGTGTGGTTGGGGTCTAGTTCCGAATCCAATCTTGTTCAAGATGATCTTTGAGGTTTCGATTTCAAATTACGATCGCCAGGTTCTAGGTTTAAAATACTTAGGGTTCGCACCAGATATCGATTCTCTGCGATCCTGGTGGACTGTGGGAAATCGGATTTCATTTGTTTATCATAAATATAATTTCATCTTAGATGTTTACATAGTAACTATTCAGGTATAGCTTTGCAAACTCTAACTTGCAAGATGGTTCTCGTATTATGGGTGCACACGTCATATGATAAGTTCAGGTTGCATCTAGGCCTGTTTTTAGGGT